>APFE030382447.1:6519-24963 GCA_000404065.3 Pinus taeda | reverse complement strand
CCTTCTCAATCACAATTAGAAATAATCCACAGAGCTCCAACAGTTCCATTTGAAAATTAAGTATAAGATGAGAAGCACCAATAATGTTTCATACTTTCTCAGTTGACCGATGGTCATGGTGCTGACCACTGTGCTTGACTCTTGTGGTCACGAAACTTCATGGTCGCCACATTTGTACAAGAGAAACCTATAATTTGGAAACACATACCAGACGCTCCTCGAAGGAAAGCAAGTTCCAAATTTTCACCTCGAGGATACATTGTTATGTCACCTAGGACACCATTGTGTTCCTTCAAGAGAATGTGCCAAGATGGTCGGGGAGGCACACTATAGTCGGGTCGAGGGACAGTTCAGAGTAGAGAAAATAGTGGTAGTGTTGTAGAAGTATTTTTATTAGCCAAACCTTCGACATGATTTTGGGAAATACATCAGATCTTGCATTGCCTGCGCTATTTCGAAATCGACAATCATGAAGCAAGGCCTATATAATCCTTTCCTACTCATACTCAACCTTCGGAATGTATATCCATGGATTACATGTCAGGCCTCCCTTATACTAAGCATGGAAAGGACTGTGTTTTTGTGGTCACCAACAGATTCTCTAAGATGGCCATTCTGGCACCCCGCAAGAAGAGTATCCCAACAAAAGTCAATTCAAAGCACTTCTTTGAATGATTATGGGTGCACTTTGGGATCCCATAGTCCATTATCTCAAATGAGCATAGTAGGTTCCTATGTACATTTTGGTCAATTTGCTAGTCGATGTTTGATATAAAACTCACTAAGCCCACTACTTTCCACCCCTAAACTGAATGCCAAATAAAGGTCATAAACAAGATGATCATAAGCATTTTATGCATGTACAAATAGAAGCATCCATGCACATAGGACGAAAGCCTCCCTATGTCAATTATAGCTACAATAGATCTCTCCATAGTGCAACTGGCCACAACCCATTTTATATGGGGCTGGTATTTTAGCCTCTATGTCCCATTAATGTGGCCATACCATTTGTATCTACTCAGGTAGCTTCGGTCCATGTCGAGTCTAAAGATGATAGGGATAACTACTTCATTGAGGGTATCCATCGCATCCTCCAGTAGGTCAATGGAATATTGGAAATATCCAATGCTAAGTACAATCAGTGACATGATTAGCATCGGGTGCCACACAATCTCAAGGTGGGTGAAAAAGTTTGGCTACAACTGTAGAAGGAGAGCCTTGCTCGGCCCCACCATAAACTTTGGATGCTCTGATATGGGTCATACACCATGACCAAGGTTGTAGCGGACAATGATTTCAAGCTCAAAATTCCACCATTCCTTGTCTTGCACCTAGTGTTCAATGTGGGCCACCTTCAGCCATACATTCCACCATTGCTCGACACATCCAACATTTTTTGAACAACTCACACCAACAAAGTTAAACCTATACTTCATGGAATAAGTCAAAACTGATGGGATAATGGACACATAGATCAAGAATACTCGCCAACAGAATATCCAACTATATTGGGTTGTCAAAGTTGTCCAACTCTTGCAAGCAACAAGTTTAGCAGAAGTTTCCTTGTCTCATCGAGGAACTTAGCATAATGGGGACCATTTCTTCCTAGGGGGGGATTGGTCTAGGTGGATATTGGTGGCCACCCACATATTCCACTTTGACCCCCACAATTGTTTATTTGAGCTTTTCAGTTTCCTCAATTCTAGCACAATTTACTATTTTTTGGTAGTTTTTTGGGTCTTAAACTTCCGTAACCGTTTTGAGGCCCAAAACACTATTTTTTTGGAAAGTGGGCAAACATTAGCTATTGACTCATGTTTTCACCCAAACGTTGTAGTTATTGGATAGAACTTTATAGCGAGTTATTGTATGCGTCAAACAGAGATTGTATGCCAAACTTACGACCCCCAGAAGTTGATGTGCAAATTTAACCAGAGAGGGCCTATAGTTTTGGCGCTTCATCTCCTAGGGTTATATTTTTTTATGGTTTTCCATTGTTTCTAAATTATAAATAGGCCTCTGAGCGTCATTGTAACACAGTTCTTCTTCTTAATGAGCATCCACTTCTGTCATCATCATTCAAGTCATCAACTTGTCTATCATAATATTGTTAAGTGTCAACATAGCTATTAGAACACAAAGTCCAACTATATGAGGTTCTGAAACATATAACCATCATGGTCATAACATGTTAGATACTTCATCATCACATGACATGAAATTTTCATAAAGAGATAGAATCTTATGAATAAAGTAACTGATAACTTTATCATAAATATCATAATTACTACTTCACTTCTTTATTATATTATTCAATCACAAGGATGGGGAATCTAGATTTTTCCAAGCCACTGAGCTTATAAGAATATAATCAAAGTCAACAAGAAGATCATGAATATCAATCTTATTGTTATAGTTCTATCCTTGTGGTTACCATGCTTGTTAGAAACATTATCAATCGTATCAAGCTACCATATATAACAAATCAATTTTATATCCTTCTTTATAATATTAGGAAATACATTATGACTAAAATTAGAGATTCTTTACCAAACATCGAATATGTGAATATCTTCAAAATATCAATGTTTCTAGGTAGCTTTTCCATGACTTAGTAGAATGTAAGATATTTGCCCAATACCAAGTGCACCATCACATCATGAGTACCATGAATCAAATCTACTTTCATGTATATGAGTCATTCAAGAAGGTGATATCCCCATCATAGCTTAGGTTTTACCTTTCCATCCAATATTATATTTGGAACATGACATTGAAAGAATACATAATACATAACTTGTCAACTTATTTTTCATGGGAAATTTATCTCTCTTCTCTTCCTACACTATACATCCTTTCTTAAATCTTAGATGATCCTCAAGAAGGATCCATTCATCGCATCCCATGAAGAGGTTTGAAGTATCCAAATACCCAAATATACATTTGGGAAGTATTAGTAATAATAAAGACAATAAACTTAAATAGGAATAGAACAAAAAGAGGTAACATAGATATAAAAGGTACTTATATTTTTACAAGGATATCAACTCCCTCTTGAACCAACCTTCAAGATTTATTACCAAATCTTATCCATATGATAATGTTGCCTTCAATATTTCAATCAATTTCATTAGCAACGAGGCCTAATAAGACTATCCCATCTAGGGCTTCATCAAATCTATCATAAGTGCTTTGAACATCTTCACATTGATCATCCTAGGGTTTCTAGATTCCATATCTCAAATCTCTGCCATAAACCACAATTTCTCTCAAACCCCAACCTCATAATGCGTGGGGTTTCCTTCTAACCCTAGTATTCTTTAAGGTCTCCTCCATCCTGACATGCTTCCATGAAAGGCATCTCAATAAGGGTTATATTTTATGACTTTTCTTTAGCCCAACTTTGAAACCATGCTAATTTTTCTTAGGGCTATATTGTTCTTTCCTTTGACAATTGCAATTCTTCATTTACGCATTAAATTCACCCCATAACATCATATTATCATACATATTTACAACATTATTTGGAAACATACGAATTATACATAAAAAACTAAATCATCATCAATGCAACAAAACATAAAGGAACAATGGAATAAAATCATTCACAAATAGAAAGACTAGGATTGATGAGAGACCAAGGAAAAACCCACTATGGGGAAAACTGTTTCAAATTATTTTTCTTATTAGATTTTCAAAGAATGATTCAACGAAAGAGAGTATAATGGTACATATATTTAATCATTAACCTATCCAACAAAATCAATTAAAAATAGTCTTGAGATGAACCCAACAACGTTAATACTCAAAAGTGTGGTTCAAAAGCCTATGAATAAGTGTCATTGTGTACAGTCAACTATCGAACACTGCATTCAACTGAAAAAAATTCCGTCAACTAAAAGAACACACCCTAGGTCTCAACTGCATAGATGAGATGACTTGCATGTAGTTGCAGCTTAGATTTCTCAGTGATACACTTGCAGCTACTACCAAAAAACTCTAAAATAAAGTTGAAAGCTTCACACCATATAATTTCACCTTCATGTGAACCCATTCCTCCGTGGACCTGCCTCAAATTTATGCAACCCAAAAATAAGGCAGAAAATAGAAGAAGGATCCAAGATGATTGTCCAAATGAGGTTGAGGTCGCTTGTATTTATAGCCTCCCAAGGGTGTGCAATTTGTTTTACCCCCGACCTCATCAAATATGCACATGTGGGATTTTAATTCAAAAGTGCACATTTCGTTGTCCAAATTGAGTTCCTCAATAGTCAAAATTGGTCCTCTCAAAAGGAGGAATCTTGTCCCATGGTTGTAGTTTGTCACTGAGTTGCCAAATTAACATTGCTAAAATAGAGTATTGTATTTTTTGTTGAAATACGTGTTTTACATGTTGCGATTTCATTACTGCTCCATCATTCTTGATATTGATCTATAAGTTGGTAGGTGTAGAAAATTATTCAACTATTCCCTCTTTCTTTTAATAATGGTAATGGTTCCTACTTAGCAATGTTTAG
Organism: Pinus taeda; assembly: GCA_000404065.3. Lineage (NCBI taxonomy): Eukaryota > Viridiplantae > Streptophyta > Pinopsida > Pinales > Pinaceae > Pinus > Pinus taeda. The sequence goes on along the minus strand of APFE030382447.1, from coordinate 20,443 downwards.
AAAATAAAACAAGCTGTAAAATAAAATTGGAACCTTAAATAGAGAAAAACGAATTGCCTAAAAATTAAAAGTTTTCCCAAAATATTGAAAGTGAAACATTGGATAAAGAACCAAAGTGACCCTAAACAATAATGAAATATAATAAGAAATCTTACAAAATTCTATAAACGATATGAGGAGACAACTTTAGTGAACTCATATTTCATGTGACACTAACAAGTCTCTCTCCTTTATGCTAAAACCCATCAATAATATTTGTTGTGCTCAAGAATTGTTTTATTTTGAATTTACTTTTGAATCTTCCCTTCACGTTTTTAATTGGGGTGTTTTAATAGAATCTTAGCATTTCTGATACATATAAAATAGTTAATAACATACTCAATACATATAAAACAATTAATAATATAGTGAATACATCAATAATGTTTTGGGTTGCTCTTCTCCTATATTTTCATTTTCTATATTTGTGATATTAACATAGTCATGTTCATCAATGACATTTAGGTTTTCCAACTACATTTGCTTACAACCATCATGTTTCACTTGAGTATTCATGATTATTCCACTTATGCAATTTTCCTTGCAGGAAGAAATTATTGGAGAATGGGTTATGCTTAGTAACAAGATTACTTATAACAACTTTGTTGGAAGTGTGATCATCTACCATAAAAATTTGACGAGTAAAGGCTATCATGCATTAATTTACAGGTCAATTTCTACTTTACCCACTTTGTTCATAGATACATATAAATTTTGTGATTAAATATTTTAAAAACTCAAAACTTCTCTATTAGAAAAAAGACTTTATGATCATTTCTTAAAAACCTTTATTAGATTATGACAGACCATTAGTTCTTCATACCTACAAGCCTAACCGAATCCTAAATTGCTTTGTTTTATAATAAATTAGTTAGTTTTGTAATAAAATAGTTATTTCTATAATTTATTATAAATCTTTTTAAAATTAGAATTTATTAAATGCTCATTATTAAAAATATCTATATAATATATTTGAAACATATTTATATAATTTTACTTTTATTTTATGAGTTCTTATATTTTCTTTTGTATTTCACTCAGATCTTTGTTGGTTAACAAAATCACTACTTCACTTAAAAGATTACTTGAGAGAAATGTCAACCATGCAGATTTCATAGTAAGCATTGTCCAACCTCTATACTATACCTACTTGAATAAACTTCTATAATATACCTACTTGAATGAGAGTTTAAAAAATCCTTAAAATATCACTTTCAAGAGACTGTTTAATTTGTTTTGTTTTCCCGTAGTTCTTTACTAACTTTTCATACCTTTCATTGCCTTCTATCTCCATACTCTACTTACTTATGAAATTAAAAAAAAATCCTAACATATAACCTTCAACATATTATATCATGTTTAGCATTTTTTTCTAGGGTATAGAACAATTTTTTTATATATTTAAAATATTGTATATATTTAAGTTCATTTTTTATTATTTATTTATAGAGCATAAAATTTATATATTTAAAATTTGTATATATTAATTTCATTTTTTATTATTTAAATTTATAAACCAAAATTTTAAAAAATTAGTGTATATATATTTTATAAGTTTTGATAATTAATGATTGCACACCAGAAATTTCTTATACCATATACAAAATATTTCTTACATTGTGAAACTAAACCCTTATGTTAATATTAATTTTTTTAATTAATGATTTAATATTACTTTCCAAATAGATTTCATTCGATGACCGTGGCAACCACGATATACTATGATCTTCACATTTTCATTAATGATTACAGTGGCGACCATGATATGCGAGTGCCTTTCACTGGAACACAAGCTTGGACGAGGTCCCTCGGTTATGCAATAATTGATCAATGGCATCCATGGTTCGCGGATCATCAAGTTGCTGGGTAAGCACGCGTCACTTCTTCACATTTGATTCAAACACATCTAAATGAATTATTGTGCTTTCTGCAATTGTGCTTTCTGAAAATTTTATGTGCACAGATATACTCAACGATATGATCACAACTTGACCTTTGCAACTATAAAAGTAAGCTATGGGCTGTCGGTTTTTTTTTGTTCTTTATGGTTTTTTTTTTTGTTCTTTATCGTTTTTTAAAGTTAAAATTAATTACAATGTATTCTTTGCAGGGAGCTGGACATATGGTTCCACTATACAAACCTAAAGAATCATTGGCTTTTTACATGCGTTGGTTAGCTGGAAAACCATTATGAAACACCACAAGTTTCCAAGTTTTCTATTTCCACCCAATTGCTTTTAGATTTTATTTACAATTTAAGTTTGCAAATTGTTTATGCTGCCTGGCATTGTCTCGATTTTCTCTTTATTAGATCGCGAGGATGGGATTATTATTCTCTCCAATACATTGAACAACCATCTAAGAAAGATGAAAATGGTATAGAGAGAATCAAATGAAAAATTTACAGGTCTTCATTTGTTTGATATTTACGTACAGTAATTCCATTTCGTGGGATCCGTTGGAAATAGAACAATGAATGCCTACCTTATGTGCTAGGTTATGTGAGAAAACAAACATGATTGGCCTTCTCCGAAATATCATGATCATGATGTAGTTTCATAAGGAGTTTCATTATGTAGTTTCATGAGTTTCATTATGTTAGTTGATATTTTAGGGAAAATCTATTAGATTTTTAATATATTAATAAGTTTTGAATATAAAAAATGATTTTTCTCTAATTCTTTTTACATAATAAAGAATTTGAAAATTATAAATATTATAAATATAAGACATTGCCTATAAGGTTTTGGATTGATGGTGAATGGTGCATTGTTAAAGAATTTCATGAATATATTTATCAATTCAAATCTTTTGTGGGTGATTAAGTCACAAAAATTATATACCAGAATAGATCCATCTTATGTCTTATCTACCAAGGGGCTAGAGGGATCAAATAAGTCAGAACGCAAACCCTTTTATTTGATTCCTATATTAAAATTTAAGATGGATCTATATTAATTTTGAGCAACACACTATTTATAATAAGAATATTATATATCGAAAGAAAGATTTTTATCATATATGTTTCCTACTTTGAAATATGATTATGACATCTATTGACATTTTAACTTGTAAAATAGGAATCATAAATAAAATATTCCAATTCTCTCTCTCTTTATATATATATATATAAACATAGAAAGAACTGAAATATTTTATTTTTGATTAGTATTTTACAAGTTAAAATGTCAATACAATCATATTTGGAAGAAGAAAAATATATCCAAAAACTCTTTCTCTCAATATATAATATTCTTGTTATAAATACTTTTTAAATGTTAGATGTTTATTTAATTATCTATGTGTATATATATACACACAATTACACACCGATGTAGTCCTATTAACACCTATTAACACCAGATGTGAGAGAGACAGAGAGAGAGAGCATTGGAATATTTTATTTATGATTTGTATTTTACAAGTAAAAATGTCACTACATGCCATTATCATATTTGGAAGTAAAAAACATATATTTGTAACAACCTTTCTCTCTATATATAATATTCTTATTATAAATGTTTTTTAAATATTACATGTTTATATATTTATCTGTGTGTATATATACACACAGTCACATACCGATGGAGTCGCATTCACATCAATGCTAATATCACCAATCTAGTCCATGCATATAACAATGGATTCAACCCTTTACAATCTTCAATGCCAAACAATACAAAATGCTCATACCTTTCACACACATTGTAAAAAAAGGGATTCCCTTTTACACTTAGAAAGCTTAACACAAATCCCAACATAATTTCATCCTCCAAACTAGCTAATACGAAGGTTGGCCGAGTAGAGTCTTAAAAATCAAACACACAATCGTCCAAGTTTTATGTGTTGTCGCTATGAAATGATTTCCTATCACCTCTTTCTAAATTAATTGTTTGATTGCTACGAAATGATTTCATAGTTCCCGTAAAAATTCCATATTGCACTTCCACGGAAGATGAAATAACTTGACTATTCCAAACAGACTCTCCATGCCCCTAGCTGACCCCTCAACACAATATACTATTTACCAACCTTTCTTCACATGAGGTCGCAACACTATTACAAATTCAACAATCAAAAAATAGTCTAAGATGGTTCTTTTTCTTCAAACTCCAAACATGGTAGGTACGTTGCCTCTGCAGCAACACTCAAATCATTGTAAATACGAAGGAACAATTGTTCAAGAACACAACAACACATTCCTTCTACAAAATTTAAGACTAATAGGACAAGAGTCCCAAAAGACAAATAGATTATCACAATGATTAAAGCCACAAGATTTGAATTTATTTTAATATAAATTGTTCAATCAACATATAGGTTCTAAAAATCACCGGTGTTCTAATGAAAGAATGCAAAAGAATATAAAACTTGAGTTTACAAGTAGAAATCAAATGTGTTAATCACAAGAATTTGATTCAATCTAAACCACTTATCAAGCACACAACTTACAGTCCAAACTTCTATTCATTTACATCACTCACACAGAGAACTACAACATACAACCCGATTGTTGTTTATTTACACCACTCAAATAGAGAAATATTGCCTCGTTCACACTGAATGGAGAGTACAGGTAGGTTTACAAACTCAAGACTATAGTTTCATAGAGAAACATCAAGTTCATATCTTCTCTCCCTCTCTCCCCTCCTCACTTGAGAGATTCTTCTCTTGTGTTGTCCTCTTCAAACACTATATTCTTTTTGTTTCCCAACAGAGATCAATCATGATAATAAAGAGTCACAATGGTTGAATTGTTTCCCCTTCCCCACAAAACAAAGGAAGCTTAAAAATAAAATTTACATCAAAAAATACCTTGTCCAAGTTATTCTAAAAAATAAAAACTTACATCCTAATGTAAATATTTACAATTTCTTACAAAAAATTTGAAATTTCCCGCTAGCATTACCATGTGGCCATCCCATCACATTGATAATATCTTGTCCATACTTTGTCAATTTTTGTGTTGGGCCTATGCACATGCATTAGACTCCTAGGCTGAAAAATATTCATGGTCTCCTAACCATGTGTTGATGAAGTAAATATACTTTGATCCCAAGCTTTACGTTGTAGTTTTTCCTTTTCCTTGTCATGTTGTTGTTGCACTAATTTCTCATATTGCATTCTTCCTTCATCTTTGCTCATGAAAAAATGTTCTACCCTATGCAATATGTCATCATTTATTCTCTTTTTTCCTTGATACCTATTCTGTTGAGATTCACTATTTTCCTCCATTAACATATCAATATAGTAATGTTTTGGAGCTCCTTTCACCACTCTCTGCACATTTTGTTGGAACTTATCATTATTGTTGTCTCCTTGTAATAAGACCTTTTCCTTTTATAAGGATTTCAATATTCTTCTCTTCTTCCTCTCCAACAAACATATCGGCACATATGCTTAAGACATTTGGATGTATCCTTCCTTTCTTTATCACAACAAAAACATTATTGTATTTTTTAGAATTTTCCATTCTTCATCCTTCACCTCACCAATACTGTGTTGTATGAGATGTTCTTCATATGGATGAAATTTTTTGTTGTTGTTGCCCACTATTTGTTTCATTTCTTCTTGTTCTATTCCATTATTTTGTGGTACTTTAATCTTCTCCTTCTCTTCAAATGAGCCTAAAGACCTCCTATCATTTTTAACATGTGTCCTTGTGTATCCATTTATCTAAATATTCCATTTCTTCCTCAAGATATTTTAGCATTAAGTTTGAATATTTAGCACGTGTTTCTATCAATAGCTTAGACTTAGATTTTTGGAGCAAATTTTTAAGCAACAATATTTATTCATCAAATTCATTAATCATTACATATGAATTCTCTTCTTCATTTCTCCTTTTTTGTCTACACAAGTCAATTCCACTTTGCTTTTTCTAAAACAACATGCTGCAAATATCTCCTCTAAATTACCTTTTGTACATTCTCATGAGCACACATAGTCCTTGGAATAAAAGTATAAATTTGGTCATTCTCGTTCATCCTTGTGACAATCTTCAATGATTTTTTTCTTTACGACTTGTGCAACGTACAAACGCTCATAATTTTTCATTTCAAAATCACAAGGCCTTATACCCTCATTTGGTGTTTCTTGCACCATTTCCTCATGTCAATATTCATCCTACAAATAGTCTGTGAGACTCTCGGTAATTTCCTCATCAAAATTATCTTTCTCCCTGTCATCCTCTCCAAAGATGGGTCCTTGTTCTAATGTACAAATATACAATATCCCTTCCTCCCTTTCTCCAAGAATCCTTTCCTCATGCAATACTAAAGAATGCAAGTTTTCTATCAAATATACATATAATTTATCCACTATAAAATATTTGATCTTTTTTTTACTGTTAGTTTTTCTTTGTTAATTTTGACTTCAAAATTAAAAACAAATTCCTGTCAATTACTTCATGTGCGTAGGTTCTGTTATGGTGTTTGTGAATGAAAACAGGTAAATTTTATCAAGTTTTATGTTTAGCTCATGATAAAAATAACATGAAAATCAATTTATGAGCAATAGAAAGTAAATTTATAGCAAATCATCAAAAGTAACACTTAACATGGTGTTTTGGTGAAGGAGTTCACCCCTCCTTGGCTACAACTCCTTGATCTAGCTTCCATGGCTTGGGCCTTCGTATTAGCTCAATAATAGAAAATGTGTTGTTTACAATGTCCTACTACTCTTGAAACATGCTTCAATGTGCTCAAAATATCTAAATAAGCTAGGAACACCTTTTCCTTATCGCAATTTGGTGAAATTTTGCAAAAGATATGACATAAATAGTTTTCCCTAGTAAACCTCCTCTAAAATTGAAGGAACTCGAGTAATTCCTGTTAAAACTTGAGGAATATATGAAATTCAAGGGACCGCCAAAATTCTACCAAATTAATTACGTGTTTAATTAGTGGTTAAGCACGTTTAATTAAGCATTAATTGTGCTTATTGCTAATACCACGTAATTAGACTAACCATTAGCCCGGTAGTTAGTAGTAGTAGACACATGTCGACATTGAATTTCGTGGTTTGTGGTAACCTCCAAACTCTAGTTTATATGATAGTGTGGTCACATGTTGCAATAACTGTGAATGGTTATGGTTTGCTGACCACCAGAAGGATTAACCATTAGTCATTACCTCCAGAGCTATGCTGTTGTGTTCACATGGGAGGGGGCTAGCCGGTGGTCTCGCTCCCTCCTAACCCACAACTAAAACCATATTAAAGTTTAGATATGTATGGAAATTATTATATGTCAATTCCTAACGTGGTGGTAGAACAATATCTCGTGGATTTTCTTGGGGTGAGGTCGTGAGTTCGACCCCGCTGACCAGCCCATTAATTTGCACACTGCACAACGATAACGAGCCATTGGTGAGGGACATGTGGTGGCCTTCGGGCTTGCCACTTGTCCCCTCCTCATTGGTCCACCATAAACCAATAAAAACATGCCACGTCACCATACCTATGGACTAATATAAATGCGACACTTGGCAAGTCCTGATTGAATATTGACCACCATTGACCCTACCTAGTCACCTACCACATCAACAGTACAGATTCTGCAGTGGCTATACATTTTTTTTCAAAAAATCCTCTATTTGGCAAAGCATATAAAATGCGATAGCTTCCTCATACAAAATTAGGTTTTAGTGAAAAGAGTTACGTTGGGATCATATTGCCGAGACAGACACGGTCACTCAGGTTTCGAGGAATTCTAAGAAATTTTATTTTTGAGCTAAATACTGAGCTCCTGATCATTCCTCCCCACTAGAAGCCTTTTGGACCCCAAAAAATACTATAATTTGTTCAAGTGGTGAGTGTTACATCTCCCTCACCTTCTTGATCTACAACCATTTGGCTTTAGAAGTTTTTTGTCCCTTGATTCCCACTCTCAGGTGTTCAACGTTCCCTCTCTTTGAAGATCTGGCTCTTCTGTCAAGTATGAGATCTTGCTGAAGTTCATCAAGATATTCTGGTGAAAAATCAACTATTGATGGCAGCATAACATGCTCTCCTTGATTATCAATCAAAGGAGGTTGAAACAATCTCAAATTCTCAACAGTAACAACAAAGTATATTTTCATATAAAAAGGAAAATCTAGCTTAAATGAATTGCTACCAATCTTTTCCATAATTTTAAAAGGACCATAGCGAATTGGCTTAATATTTTTACCTTCCCCTTGAACTCTATCTTTGCTAATATATAACCAAATTTCGTCTCCAACTTGAAATTTATGATCGACACAGTGTTTGTCATGCCTTGCCTTGTAGCTTCTTTGACTTCTTTCAAGTTGTTCTTGCACTGTGTGATATATCAACTAAATTTTCTCAATGAACTTCCTTGCCTTATCGATGCCACTGTGACCATCAATGGAAACATATTTCTCAAATATTAACTCTAATGGTGACCTTGGCAAGTACCCAAAATAATCCGCAAAGGGTTATGTGTTTGTTGAAGAATGCTTTGTCCTGTTGTATGCATGGTGTATGTAATGCAGTTGTTCATCCCACAACTTGGGATGTTTTATGCAATATCCTCTAAGAAGATTTATGATTGTCCTGTTGACCACCTTAGTTTTTCCATATGTTTGCGTATGAAATGTTGTACTCTTCTTCAACTTAGTGTTCATCATGTCCCACAAATTTAACCAAAAATTCCCAAGAAATCGAGAATCGTGATCACTTACAATGGAAGTAGGAAGACTAAAATGAACCCGAATATTTTGAAAGAAAAGATGAGTTGTTTGTTTAGTTGTCATTTGTTTTTTACATGGTGTTAGAATACACATCTTTCTAAACCTCTCTACAACTACATATAAGTAATCCCGACCTTTCCTTGACAATGGAAGACCTCCTACAAAATCCATTGAGATACTCTCCCATGGGTGTGAAGGTACCGGAAGTGGATTGTATAATCCAAGTTTCCTATTGCTAGGCTTACTTGTTTCACATAAGGAACATCCTTAAATGAAACAAGATACATTATCAAACATGTGTAGCCAATAACAATACCTTTGGAGATTCACTATTGTCATGCCTACAACAAAGTGTCCAACAATCAATGAAGTGTGTGCCTCCCTTACAATAATGTTTCTTTCTCCCTATGGAATACATAACTTTTCCAATTGATACAACAAAGTGTTATGTACCTTGTAATCTAACTCTTCAATTTGGTTTCCTTGACTCAATCTTGCATACACATCTCAAAAGTCATTATCCTATGCATATTTCTCAATGTCACTTTCATGCAAAACAAAAATGTGCTTGAGTATAATAAATGAATTTACAATGGGTATAGAAACCATATCAACTACCTTATTGTAGATTCCTTTTTTGTACTTGATAACCAGATGAAAATGTTGTAGAAAACCCATCCATCTGAAGTGTCATGATTGTTGAAACTTTGACTGTCGCTATAAGTACTGCAATGGTTTATGGTTGGTATGGATAATGTTCTCCTTCACCGTCAAGTAGCGTTTCCATTTTTGATAGTTTGTACCAATGTGGAATGTAGTTTTTAATAAGTGGTATAGTTAATCAAACCTCCATTAAAAATATTAGAATGAAATGAAATGTGCTTACCATGTCGCATGAGAACTGCTCCCATGGCATAATCACTAGCATCCATTTGAATCTCAAACAGTTGTTTAAGATCCAGAAGAGCCAATACCAGTGTTGAACTGATCCTTTTTTTTAAAGAATCAAATTCTTTGTGATGTGCATCTACCCAATGGAAGACTTTCTTGACACTAGTCAATGCATGTAGTAGTGCTGCAATGGAAGAAAAATTAAATATAAATTTCCTGCAATATTGTGTTGCCCCTACAAAGCTTCTTACCTCTTTAATTGTATTAGGCTTGGGAAAATTCATAATGACCTCAACCTTAGAGGGGTCTATCTTCATCTCACCTCCTCCAACAATGTGTCCCGAATACACTAAAGAAGTCTTCCCAAATTCACACTTTGACATCTTTAAAAACACTTGTTCTATCCTCAAGACATCAAGTACTTTCTTCACATGGATGACATGTTCATCTTTGGATTTGTTGAATATGAGAATATAATGTAAGTAAACAATGAAAAAATCATCTAGAAATGGTATCAATACATCACTCAGAACTCTCATGAAAGTAGCTAGAGCATTTATAAGACCGAAAGGCATACCTAGCCACTCAAACAATCCTTGTTTAGTTTTAAATGCAGTTTTCCAAATGTCCTCTTCAGCTATTCTAACTTGATGATAACCACTTCATAAGTCTAACTTAGTGGAATACCTTTCATACCTCAATTTATCAAGAAAACCATCAATTCTTGGGAGTGAATAATGACTCTTTATTGTGATTTTTTTCAGTGCATGGAAATCCACACATATGCGCCATGTCTCATCCTTCTTTGGCACCAATACAATGGGTGAACCACATGGCGAAGTAGATGGGTGTATGATACCTTTGTTTAGCAATTCTTGAATTTTCTTCTTGATTTCCATGCTCTCCATGATTGACATGTGATACATGTCAATGTTTGGAAGTGGAACATCCTACTGCAGCTGTATCTCATTGTGAATGTCCCTTTTTGGAGGTAACCCCTATGGTTCTTGAAACATATCGCCATGTTTTCTTACCACATCAAACAAATAAGATTTTAATTTTTCATCACAACCTTCAAAATATTCATAATTAATATCATTTGTTTTCTTGATCATGAGAAGCAGAAAAAATTTGCTTGCATTTACTAGTCTCTTCATCTATCCTTCATTAGCCAAACAAATGTTCATCTTTTTGCAATAGGCTCTCATAATATACTCTTCCCCATCCTTAAGAAATAGATATTTGTCCTTGTGGAATTAAAATATTTCTTTCCTATCATACAAAGAATGACTTCACAAAATGATTCCTAAGATGTCAAGTGGAACTACATCTAACTCCACTTCACCAATGAACTTTTTAATAATGGAAAACCTGATAAGCATTTCCTTGTAACCTGTAAATTTGCATTATTGACTATCAAATCCAATGTATATGGCTTATGATGAGGTATAGTTTCAAGGTTAATATTTTTGACGAAAATTTCTAGAATTAAGTTTGATTGTGATCCACAATCAAATAATGCATCAATCCTTGTATGATTTAAAATTACCCTTACATGGAACAATTATATTCTTAATTCTACATTTGGAGTGTTTTTGTGATATGTGACGAAATAGTTCTTGCAACAACTTATTTATCTTTTCTAAGCATGGACGAAATCTTGGGCTCATCACCATAATCTGATCCATGATCATGTTTTGTGGTAGCGGTCGTCTTTTGTTTTCCCTTATTGTTTGGTTTCTTATGCCTTAGTTCAGAATGTAATTTCCAACAATGGGTTTCATCATGCCCAACTTTGGAACAATGTTGGCATATATTTTTATCCCCTTCTTTCTTCCGACTTGAATTCTTCTTTCCCTTCCATTTCCCCCCTTCTCTTTATCCTTACCTTTGAATGGCTTCTTCTTACTACCCTCTTCCTGAATGTTTTTTCCCCTTTCTTCAAGGTGTGTGGATTGCACATATACGTCATCCAAATTGCTTGGATTGAACATAAGGATAGTATGTTTTAAGTAGTAATGTAAGCCCCCAATATATTTCAAAAATGTATCTTGGGAATTCAAGTTTATTGCTAACAACAAAGCCCTCTTCCTAAACTCCTGAGTATAGTCATGAATTGTTTGGCCCTCGAGTTGCCTAAATTTTTTCCAAATCATAGTGCATTTTTGCATATAGGCTAAAGGATAAAACTATATTTTAATTGAAGAATCAAATTCAACCAAAGAAATGGATATCTTACCATGAATTAACATTTCCTCTTGATTCTTTGTTTCCCACTAGACTAGTATTTCTCCTTCTAGCCTTGATGAAACCAACTGGATTTTTATATCATCTTCTTGAAGTTTCTAAATTCTGCAATAAACCTCCAATTGTCACATCCAATTTTCTATCTTTTCTGCATTTACCTCACCATTATACATGGAATGTTCAAACTTAATGTCCAATTTGAGTAAGGGAGTTTTTTCCTTTGGGGTTTTTGAATGAGTATGAAATTTTTTTTTGGTGGATGTGGAAGGTGATGTTGTTTGAGATGCTGATCCAGACTTAAACAGGAACGTAACAAATTACAGAGATAACCATATACACAAAGATGCAGCGGAAATAATACTTCATTTCATTAATGGAAAATACTGAAATATGCTTACAACTAGAAATGGAAATAAACCAGCTAGGGCGATGGTAGCTTATCTCTGAGAAGAGATGTGTGGCTACATGCCTCTAAACTATTCTCAACTGTGTTACAATGAGGCTCAGAGGCTTATTTATTGTTGAGAAACAATGGAAAAAACCCTTCACATTCCAAAACCTAACCCTGGAAGATGAAACGCCAAATTGTGGGCCCCCTTTTTGGGTAAGTTGGTACATCAACTTCCCGGGGTCGTGAATTGGTCGTCTTATCTCCATTTGATGTGCATGATAGCCCGTTGGAAAGATCTCTCCGAGGACTACGATGGAAAAGACGTTTTTTAGTCAAAAAAAACGATGGCGGTAGATTTCCCAAAAAACGCCGTTTAGGGCCTCAAAACAGCTCCGGAAGTTTAGGACCTGAAAAACTGCTAAAAATAGTAAATTGTGCTATAATTAAGGAAACTGAAAGAACTGAAAGAAGCACTAGAGGGGATCCACGTGGAATTAGTGGGTGGCCACCAATATCCACCTGGATCATTCCTCCCCCTTAGGAAGAAATGGTCCCCATTTGCGTTGAGTTCTCCATCGTTGAACTTGGCCTGCAATCTCTGAATGTGTCTTAGTAATGGTGGGAAGCATGGTCGACGACGGTCCACATTGAACACTTGGTGCAGGCGAAGGAATGGAGGAATGATGTGCGCCAAAGCATTGTTTCCCGTAGCCTTGGTACTGGTGTAAGGACCATGTCGGTGTGGTCTGAGTTTCTGATGGGTTCTGGTAAGGCGTTCTTTCTGTCGATGCAACCAGACTTTGTTGCCCACCTAAAACTTGTGAGGCACCCCTGTGCGTGAGGAGAAGTTGTTCCTGTGTTCTGTCATCACCGTATCCCTTTGTTGTTGCTGCTGCATGGAGGAACCCTTTGCGGGGCTCATGGATGTAGCAACGATCTTCCTCTTACTTTGGGGGTGAACCAGACAGGAAATAAATTTCCTAATCTGTGATATGAGCTTGTTCCCTTTCTTAGCGATGATCAAAGAGGCGGTGATAGGTGGGTCTACCTCCGGTATCCTGTATAATGAATTATCCAAAGAAATAATGACAAAACGAGGCCTTGACTCATACATAGCATGTCACCTCCACAAGTATGGTTGGCCTAATAATACATCACAAACATCCAGAGGTGTAACTTCACACAGTACCTCGTCTGTGAATGGTTTGATGTTGTAGGGAAGGCGGCACTGCTGGTGAACTTTGAGATCTCGTCCTTCATGAAGCCACCCGATACTGTACGGCTGCGGGTGTGGTGTAGTCGGTAGACCCAACCGCTTCACGACCTCTGCTGAAATAAGGTTCTTTTAGCTGCCACTATCGACAATGAATTGCAGCGGCCAACCCTTCACCCACATCTGTGAGCGGAAAAGACGTTCCTCCTCTTGCTCTTTGAGCTCATTCTTCTGGATCTTGGCAGTGGCAACAGTGGCGCTGGGATCCAAATCAATGATCTACTTCCCTTTGCCATTCTCCTTGTCGGGTTCTGGCTCAGGGTCGGAACCTGTATCTGATTCGGAAGCCTTCAACTCAGCCACCAGTGACTGCTTGGTCCGACACTCACTTGTGTTATGAGTGGGACTCTTGTGGAACTCACACCACTTTCCTGTGTCCTTCTTCGGCTT
>APFE030382446.1:0-18536 GCA_000404065.3 Pinus taeda | reverse complement strand
ATCTAAAAATTTTAAAAACTTTTAAAAAACTAACCTTTTGACATTTTATTTTTTCCTTTCTTTTATTTCTAATTTAAAAATTTCATTAAAAAATCATAAAATTCTAAAAATTTTAAATTTTTGTGACAAGGAGTTAAAATAAATTAAAGGAATTGTGCTTTAACATTAAAATTTCTTAACGTGGTTTACGGCCCATTAAAAATTCGATTTATTAACCCGTTGCTTTGTTTTACTTCTTTATATTTTGCTTAAGGTGTAATTGAAGCACTAATCTAAAGTTCCTTGGTGTTATCTGGTGATTAAATGCATTTTCATGATTTTTCTATGGTCAAAGTGTGACTAGTGTTTTAAAATTATATTGGCCATAGGAGAAAGTTGATTAAATCTAGATCTGGGCAGTAAACGAAAATCATTTTAAATCTAGAATATCTTGCGTGATAAAGTTTCGGGCGTTTATATCGATCATTCATGATTGTCACTGTTCGTTACATATTGGAAAAATATTCTGGATGACTTGTTTTCTTACATAATCTATGGTTAATTCAAATTGAAGGCATTGGTTATAATCATCTCTAGTCGGTGGTCGTGTCTTGGTTGCATTAGCGTTTAATCTATTCATTGGAGTTAATCGAGATTCATTTAAATTCATCAATTTGTTCATCATTAAAATCTCCTAGAGCTCGTGTTCCACAGGCTTTCTCATCCATTTACCTTAGGGACTATCCCCCTTGACTTGCCTAGGAGAGAGTCTAAGCGGAGTGAGTAAGGATCAAGAGTGACAACCCTTACTCTGAGCGTTGTCGCGGTGCCTAGACACTTTGTGCGACAACAAGGTGCGACAACTAGCCCTTTCTAGGGCATTCCTCAAGCCAAGCCAACTTGAACTTTGGAGGGAAAAACACAAATTCAAATTTGCTAATTGAAGCCGACATAAATACTTGCCCATATAAATTTATGCCATATTAAATAATAATGATAGGATTTTTTTTAATCCTATTTGAAATCTTTCTTTGGGGTGAGATGGGATTCTTTTGGGGTAGTTGGGTTTCTCTTTGGGAAATTCATCCCATAGCTGCCCAAAATTTCAACAGAAAAGTGGTTTGAGTCAACTCGATCTAGTTGACTAGTGACTATATTGACTATAATACTCAAAACTTCAACTTGGTAATATATAAATGCTAAAAGTAGTCCAATTAATATAAAAACCATAAACCTTTAAAGTTTGGGATTTTGACACACATAATGAATAGTACTATTAACAATGATGATAATAACTCTAGTTGTTTGGATGAGGCTTGCACCGTGAGAGTGGTTGCCATCATTCTTGGGGGCTGGTCCCCATCCACCATTGACTAGTTTTAGATCTGCGATTGCATCACCCTAGCCATCATTCTGCTGCACAGCCTCCTTGGGAGACTTCTCACATTGTGTTCACATGGTAAATCATTTTTTGACCGATTTTGGAATTTTCTTTTCTGGCAATTATTAGAAAATAGCCTTTATTTTTATTATTTTTATTGTAGATTTGGTGATCGTACTCTCAAGTAGATACAATATTCTTGTTTTCTTTTTTATTTGGATGTTTTGTTTTGTAATTGGCATTCACTCCATTGGCATTGTCGAAAAATGACCAATGCGTGACATAAGTTTCTCGGCACTCATTGGAATTTTTTTGCATTAGTTGTCACAAAATAGTCTTAAAAATTAGTAGTAGTTTTACAAAATTTATTGGAAAAATAATCCCTCTGTGAAAAATGTATTTGTCTTGGAAATAACCATGTGAGTGCTGGGAATTCATAATTTTGGTGCTGTGGTGGAGGGGGCTAGCTGTGGTGGTGTTCCCTCGTCTCATGAACAGTTTAACCAAATCTATGTTGTGACCTTCCTTGAAAGTTCAAACCTTTGTGATTGCTTGGATTGGGCTGAATACATTGGATAGTTGACAAGTGATTCCCGACTTATTGTACATGGAGCATGCCCCTAATGTTTTGGCAATTGGTGAAGGCGTGACACATCTGGTTTGACATTTTGCATCTCTAGAATCATTTGCACATACATATTGACATAAATTAGTGATCTTCCATATTGGGAAAATCTTTTAGCTTTTAATAGGTTATGCCTTGTTAAACATAGCATCATTTCATTCCTTTCAAATGAGGACAATCACTTCAATTCTAATTATTCCCTTGTTGTGTGAATTTGGATAGCCCAATTAAGTTTATCTTCTAAGAGGGTTACACTCCAAAATCTGGAAGTTGGGAGGAGGTTGCCAAAAAACTTAGTGATCGAACCCCATGCTGATATGACTAATACAAGAAAAGATGCTGGGGTGTTCTTGATCTACTACAAAGAGGACAGTTAGGTTGAGGGATGCCCAATTTAATCAACTTGTTGCCAAGAGATAGGGTACCAATGATGAGGGACCAAAGATTCAATCTCTAGTTGAAAGAGCTAGGTTGTTTGTTTCGATTTGAGCCTCCAAAGCTTATTCATGGACTAGCTAGGATAGTTTTGTTATAGAGACCTTTGTAGCCATCTATATGTTTGTATTTCTTGAAGGCCTTGGTCTTGTTCCATTTCTAATCCTTCCACTATGGATAATGGGATTGCAAGGGTGGATTAATAAGTAAAGAAACTGGGATTACTTCTTTAATTTGTTCTATAAGCAATTTATCTAGGTTAGCCTTGTTATAGCAAAATCTAACATTTAGTGGAAAGCTTCACTAGGTGACCTAGACAATGTGCAACACACAATAGTGTTACCACTATCACCTCAGCAACTTCTCCCATTTCTTTAGTGAAAGACACAATCTAACACAAGGGAGGCTTCCCTGGTAGGGCTTAGAGATCAACTAACCCAAGGATCTCCTACAAAATGCCCCTTAAGGATTCTATAAGAAAAATCCAATGGGCAAGGGTATGACAGATTAGGGTTTGCAGAGGTCGAAACAACAAGTTCAAGACTCAGGTTCAAAGGGCTGATGGGTTAATCTAAAGGCGAAGGTTAGCCTAAGGAGTCTCAAATAGGTTATCTGAACACTCTGAATGAAGAAAAACTCAAAGCTACTATAAACTAGGGTTTTATGCCAGCAAATTATAGTAAGACAATGATTTATAACAGCAGCAAATTTTGTTGGAAATACTGAGGGGGGTGAATCAGTATTTCCTTTTTTTTTTGCAGTTGGTTAGTTAGTTCACTTGAACATTCAGAGCATACACAGAAACATGGAAACATCTCATCATCATCACATCAAATAGACTGTACACAGGAATGGCTTAATAATAAGCTCAGTTATGTATGGATGTACATACAACACTTTACCAGGTAGGCCTAGAAGGAAGTGCAAGACTCCCACGAGTTTTTCCAGCAAGCTGGAAGGAAGCAAATGCTTCCTGAGGATTGGGGCTCCCGTACCAGGGATAATGGCCTCAAGTACAATGTACAACTGCTACTGCACCACTCCTGCCATATCTGTTCACTGCTACCACCTCTGCTACTGCTGCTACGGATCACTGTTCACTCTCTCTGCTGCTCGCTGCTACTACTACCTCTATTTCTGCCACTGCAACCACCTTTCCTTCACCACACTTCTGCCACCTCTGTTCTGGAACCACCAGCTATCACAACAACTGCTGCTTCTCATCACTGTTGTCAAGTCACAATTATTACTGTCTTCATAGCCTCATCACTGTTACACAAAGTCCACTTGCCTTTGTCCGAACTCACTGTTGCATTTATCACATCAACACACTGCCACTGCTTCCTCTGCTCTGCTGCTACCCTGTCATGCTGTAAAGATTTTGCTGCTCACTGTTATTGCTACCACACCAGATGTCGAAGATCACTGTAATAACACTTGAGACTCTACTATAATATCAAAATACTGCTGTCACTCCTATCAGCATCAAAGGTAGGTCACTGTCATCTGTCATTATCTCCTAGTTACTCAACTTCCAGCTGTGTATGTGTTGGCAACCAAACACAGATTAGTTTTATCTTACTGCAATCATGTAACAGGCTTGCTTCCCGTTGTTTCTTCACTGTCCTGAGTGAGGGCTATCTATGGGTGACAATCATAAGCATAGGTTATCTTAGTCTCTTAACCTCCTTACTGCAATCTCCTTTCAAACTATCACCAACAGACTTCTTATGTTAGCTAATCCACTGCAACAGAACTGCTGCCCATTCATCTTGCAAAGATAAAGATATCAATCAGTAGCAATGCTTATAATGTCTTCTATAGACCAGGTCAATTGTCAAAGGTGCCAGTTGCCATGTAAAGTAGACCAAATACCGTTCAAACCTTGAAAGATATCAATTGAGAGGCATCACTGACATTACCATTCACACAATGCTGTCACATAAATACTGTCAAGAGGTATTGTCTAAACATTATTTATCTCTGTCCAGTTATCACTATTATCAAAGGTCCTGTGGAATTTTTATCATACAGTCGTGAAGCAAGTTCAGTCCAGAATTTTATTGCATTCATTCAACTGACTGTGGGTACATGAGAGGAGCTGTATGATAGCGGTGTTCATAGGACAAAAGGAACATATCCTAGAATAGTTTCTTCCAGCTGTTATATCATGGACCATCAAAAATGGTACATTTATTCATATGTTATCATACGGAGGAACATGAGAAATTATTATTCGTCATAATCTGAGTGAATTGTTGATTTAGCTTGCCAAAGTGTATACGTCATGCCTTCTTACCCTTGGTGGCCAACACTGGACGTGATATGCAGTTGCCCCTTTCCATTGTTATTCCTCAACAATATAATGTTCCTGCAAATGTGCTCTTATAGCAAATGTCAAGGGCCAACATAATAATAGGAGCAATGACAACAAAATCAATAGAGAGAAATCAAATGAGTACTCAGTGAAAGATTTCTTTCTAGATATCCCTTTGACACTGTAATGAACCTAACACAGGATACTATAATTATTGTAATTAAAAAGCAAATCGATACAGGACGCATGAAAGGTCACGGCCTTATGCTCAACAGAATTTAATTTCTGGCTTTCATAGGCGATGGGGTGGTTTTCTTGCATTAGCACTGCTCTGATCCCAGTACCTAAAGCATCACATTCAAGCACAAAGGTTTTAGTGAAATCTTGAGTGGCTAAAACTGGTGTTGAAGTCGTTAAGGTTTTCATCTTCTTAAAACATTCTACATTTGTATCATTTCAACCAAATGCATCCTTCTTCAATAGTGTTGTTAGTGGGTGACATGTTTTGCATAATTCTTTACGAACCTTCTATAATAACCTGCAACATCTTCTGCATAATTCTTTATGAATCTTCTATAATGACCTGAACCAAATGTTCGATTTCTAATTTGTGACTGTGAGATTGTCGGTAAGATTTTCTTCTAATTGGAGTTGAGTCGGGGATCAATTCTATGATATGATCTTTGGATCTAGCTGGAGGAAGACCTTTGAGGTAGGGCTTGAAAAATAGTACTTTATTTCTTGAGAATTTCATCAACATTTTTAGAAACACCAGCTTCATTAGAGAGGGACTTCATGGAATAACAATGGAAAAGGTAAGATGGTGCTCCTTTTTTGATCATCTTCTGCACTCTAGTAGATGGGATTATTTGGGGGATAGACTCTAGATTCCATAAAACTTGTACTTTCTCCCATTTTCAAAGAACTCTAGGAATTGCTTCTATAAATTCAGCCCTATTGTACCTACTGTGGACAATCAATGGGCTCCTAATACTACACCCACTCCACTGATTTCCATGACACACATGGAGGCTCGTAATTGGTAGTCCCTAATGTTGAAAATAAAAATGAGAAAGGGTTCCTTGATTTGTGCCTTAATCAAAGGAACCACAACGAGTTTCTCCTTGGCATGCTTGAGTTTCCTATAATTTAGGATGATTTCCTAAAATTTAGGAATCATTCCTAAAAACAGGACGAGTTTAGAAGCAGTTCACTGATGTGTTAAAGTGGAAGGCCGAGTTATTAGTCTTCTAGTGTGAGTTAATTGAGGAAAAGAATGTGTGTTTGAGTCTCAAGTCCTTGATTTGAGATAGGACGAGTTGAATAAGTAGTTTACTCATGCTAACTCAATCAATCACAAAAGCAAACTCCTTAATTAGAAACTCAGTAAACTTAGCTGTTCGAATTCTTTTAAAAGGAGGAACGAAGGCACAATTTGATCATTGTCTTGTGAGCACGAGTTGGTGAGACAAGACACAAGACAATAGAGCTCACGGGTTTGTGAGAAGGTTGCACAGGTTTATGTGTGGAGCTTGTGAGAGAAAGGTGTGCCAAGAGTAGCTTGTGTGCATTATTGGAGAGAGGAATTTCCTTGGGAATTGCGCAAGAATTTAGGAGGAAATTGAGGAGCAGATCAGAGGTCTTGCAAGGAGTGTTTCAGTTTACTACAAGCAGAGGGAATCAGATTGTACTTGCACAGGTTTATGTGTGGAGCTTGTGAGAGAAAGGTGTGCCAAGACTCTAGAGTAGCTTGTGTCCATTATTGGAGAGAGGAATTTCCTTGGGAATTGCTCAAGAATTTAGGAGGAAATTGAGGAGCAGATCAGAGGTCTTGCAAGGAGTGTTTCAGCTTAGTACAAGCAGAGGGAATCAGATTGTATTCTCTATTGAAACAAGTTGTATTTGTAAGAGATCTATTGCTCAAATTTCTTCAATAAAATTCTCAAACAAGCAGAAGGTATTCCCAGTTGGGTTCCCTAGAAAATTTTGTGCTTTGATTATTGTGATGATGTGTTTATTTCTGTTCCTATTCCGCTGCAAAATTTTGTAGAGAAATTCTGTGTCTATATGAAAAAGTAGTTTTCAAATTGTTCATATTGGCAGTTGCCTTAATTGAACCTAACATAGTATACTAAAATTATTATAATTAAAAGCAAATGGACACAGGCTGCATGAAAGGTCACGACCTTATGCATAGAGAAATATTTAAAGAATACTAAAATATGTATTTGATAATTTATTTGAAAGCCTGCAAGTTGGTATCGGAGTAGTTCGTCCTCGTGTTCCCTTGCTGTGCTCACCATTCATTGTGCCATTCCTTTGTGCATCAGCTGTGTTCCTTCACTCTTGTCCACTGTATTCCACCACTCCATCTGCGTCCATTGCATTCCCTTTGCTCCATGTCCTCTTCACCCCCAGTCTGTGTCAGTCCACATCCTCTCCTTCCGTGTCAACATTTGGAGGCTCCTTCCAGTCCACATTCTCTTTCATTTGGCTGTGCTGCAACCAGTCCACATGCTGCAAACCAGTCTGTGTCCCACTCCTCTTGAACACACTTCAAAACTGTCACCCAAAGTCCTCCGTCCAACCCTTCAATGCTCAGTTACAATGTATAGGACAACCATATAATTATTCCGCTGAGCATAAGGTTGCGACCTTTCATGTGGCATGTGTCCATCTGCTTTTAATTCCAATATTTTTAATATACTATGTTAGGTTCATTACAGACACAAATGAATTGATTGTACATATGGGTGACAATTTTAACTTACTTTCAACTAGTATTTCCGTTAGGATTTATCATAGAGCTGCAACATGTATGAGTGCAACTGGACAAGACTGATGTCAAATTAGACCTATGTATGTGTTGCCTCCCTTGAAGGTCGACAGTTATCGATTATTTATTTAATTTTAGTCCTTAGGACCTTATAATTAATTATTCTCTGTCAGGAAGAAATGTTGCTGACCTATAGAGGAGGGTCTCCACTTAGACCTTGTATCTTTCCCTAAAGATGTAGGGTCAGTCACCATGCAGACAAGGCTTGACTTGATAATCATAAACCCTTTATCTGATTGAGAAGGCAGGCACTTTATAGTAATGCCATTACCATCTTTCCTTTGTTACAAGCCTATTTAACCTGAACGGTACCCAGTCCACAACATGTAGACTGTTGATGGTACGCTGTTGCTGTATTCACCATCTTAGTGGTTTCTTTGGCTGAAGTTACAATTGCTTCATCTATAAATGTTTATTGAATTGGATGTCAGTGCTGATTTTCTGGGTTGTATTTCACAGCTTCCAAAAGTTTGTTATATTCTTCTGTATGAAACATCGTATCCTTTGAGAAACCGATAGTCTGATTGGATTTATCTTATATATTTAGTTTGAGCTTGTCTATTGAATGCATTGTTTTCAAACTAAATTATTGGCATTATTGCAACGATATTGATAACATCACTAGTTTTGAAAAGAATGACATCTTCATCTCAACCACCAGAATGTTAAAATCAGTTGTGTTCTCTTAAGAATTTTTTGTTGCAAAAATAAATAAATTAGCATATCCCAATATTTAGACTCAACATGTTTTTGAATCTTACATTGCTTGAATAAACCTAATGGCTGTATTTCTAATTGTTATATGATTTAATCCAGTAATTCACAGTTTCTTATTATCTCCAAGTCTGAGTCACTATAACGGTTTCAGTATAGATTTGTATTTCTAATATCTGTATATGTACATCCTGTCCTCAGGCAGCTGACTACCTTTCCCAAGCAGAATACAGCACAGGAAATCCATTAGAGGATAAACATACACAGTCATTAATCATTCAGCTTGTAAATAACAGGCAATTACAAGCAGCTTGTCCAATTCCTTTTGATGAAGCCAAATTGTGGAGGGGTCAGAATGTGCATGACTTGAAAAGGCAAATTCAGTTGCAGTTCAGAAATATAAGGTTTGTTTGAACTAGCATATGAGTTTGAGAACCAGGATGTAGGTAGGCTAAAAAATGTCTGCAACGAAAAAACCTACTAAAATTCAGGTCATTATGGAAATGAGATATAGGAAACAACCAAATGTAAATGAAATGTTCATCTTATTGTGTTATCTCTGTGCATCCAGTGCGTTGATGGACTGTGTTGGCTGTGAAAAATGCCGGCTTTGGGGAAAGCTTCAAATCCTTGGTGTTGGCACAGCCTTGAAGATTCTTTTTTCTGTAGACAGCGGCAATTCTGTAGGCCAGCCAGTAAGGCTTGCTCTAACTGCTTCTAGAATTTGTCTTGCTTGTGATTTTCTACACCTGCACCATGTTTATCATGTATGCTTTGATTAATGCTATTCGTATTGGATCTTGTGGCATGCAGTTACAGTTACAGCGAAACGAAGTTATTGCATTGATAAATCTTCTGAACAGATTATCAGAATCAGTTCAAACAGTGCAGGAATTTCTTCCCATTGTTGAGAATGTTGTAAAGAAAGGGAATCGTTCAGTGCCCATTGTTGAGAGTGTAAAGAGTTCCTGGTAAGTATTTGTTCAATTAAGGGCAGCTAGTGAAGATAAACAGATAATTTCCTAGTTGAATGTGCATTTGCATACCATGCTGGTTTGTTATTCTTGACACTGGGTGCCACTTTACTGAACTTATGAGCCTCTTTAAATTGTAATTTTATAAGATCGTAAGGACAATCTGAGCACTGACATATTCTAGATTCATTAATTCCTGGGAAAGAGGAATAATGGTGACTGGGGCTTTGGAATATTTTATTCATTCTCTACCTTCCAAAATGGGGGTGCTCTGTCATATTGTACAAGAAATTGGGACTCAGAAGCAAGTCCTGTGAGGATAAATAACAACAGAAATCAACTGGTCAAGCTTCACATGATATATTTGAAAATTTTTGAAGGTAAACAAATTACTTGAGATAGAAGTTACATTCACTATAAATCCTGTCCTTCCATCTCTGACAAGTTGAAAATGATGTACTACCAGCATAGTCATTCTACATTCTCTGTTATATAACATACTTTGAGGCTGAAAAAACGTGGAAGTAGATGACATCTTTTTTTGGCCCCATAAAAATTGTAAAAAGTTTTGTATGGGAACGTAAAACACCAACTGCATTCTTACATGGAAGCATGTACATGAGATCGGCATATTTTGGCTTTAATCCAAAGGATCCCATCTAGGTAGCGTCTTCAATTTATAAATTTCATATTGAACACTAAAGAGATAGCATCTTTAGCAAGTCTAATCCATTGCATTGAGTTTAAATCATAATATCCATTTTTAATATTCATTAAATCAACTTTCCCAAAGCATTTATAAACAATTTCAAAGAAACTACTTGGAATAGTAAGTAATACAGAATGACAGGCGTAGAATGCAAAACCTTCATTGCTGCTAGCTTCTTGGTGAAATTTATATGATGGCTGTGAGCCTGTTCTGACCAACTGCGAAAGCTCTGTCTGTCTTTTTGAGAGTCAGGAGTACAAAGATAGAATCATGCACATCAAACTAAAATGGACAAGAAGCTCTATAAAGGAAGAAAATAGCAGCAATATTTTGTTGCCAGTATAGTGATCAAGATATCAATACGTGATGCCTCTTAATCATCACTATCTATACTGTTTATTACCTCTGTAACGCATTTGTAAATTTATATTCATTTCAAGGTACATTTTAATTGTCCAGTGCACCGACTTCATCTGCATGGTACATATTTTTCATTTGCAATTTTTCCTTAAACTATAGAAGGTATATTTGAGCTATTATTTTTTCCTTTGATAAGTCTAAATGTTTGTAGTTGAAGCAAAACAAAATTTATATAGCAAATTGCTTTCTTATGGAATATATCTTGTAGAGGGGAGGGAGACTCATCTAGTGTGGAATGTCTGTTATATGTGATATGATTTAGAGCTATAAAAGAAATTTTGAATCAAGGATTGGGTAAAGCATTTGCCTGCACACTTGCTTATGATGAAGAATTATGCCACCTTACTTGAACCTGATTGTTAGTAGCATTCTTCAAAACATGATTACAAGATGCGAATTATATGGGTAGGTTAAATCCACAAGCACTTACAGTTGGATTCTTCATGTTGAGTTAGGATCATCTCTATGATATTGGTTGTTTTTTCATTACCATGGTCCTCATTGAAAGCACTTGTGATATGTTCTATTTATGTATAAGTTGGTATCATGGTATGTTCTCGTGCTTTGATGAATTGAACATTATATGAATATTTGTGATTTTTTTCATGATTATGGTTTTCTTTTTGGGCACTTGTGGAAGATTCTATTCGATGTATCATATGCAGGGTGCTGTTGAATACCGATGCTGGCCATGAGGCACTTTTAAATTCTACTTAGTGATTATTGTCATCACTTGAATATCTATTTTCTGATGCCCGATGAAAAAGGGTTCTATGCCTTTTTACAGAATTTGGGGTAGCTCGGTTGATTTCACTTTATGTAAGTCTCTCTAATTAGAAAATTTACTGAAATGAGTTAACTTATACGAAAGTTTCTATATTCCTTAGCTCTACACTTAGTCAAAACTTATATATCGAACAGTCATATGTTTGTTAATATGTGCAGAGTGATTTTTGGAAAAATGTGCAGTTTGATGACACTCTCAGACTTGCAGTGAATCATTAGCAAATGCATATTATATATATATATCAAGCAGTATAGGGTGCTTAGAAATTCCCTTACATGATTCTTAGAACATAATAAAAATAATTAGATAAGTTGTTTAGGGGACAATTAATTAGTAAAGAATTGTACCGGAAAAAACCTACAATATAGATATTGTAATCCATTTAGATATTATTAATTCTTTTATTTATGTTCAAGGAAGTGGTGTTTGGAGTTGCTTAGAGATTTATTATAAGCTTGTTAGATTTTAGAAACTTATGCTATTCAATAATGGTTGAAATGTTTGCTACAAATTTATAATTGAGTTCATGAAAAGAATAAGATGCAGCTTTACTATATGATTAATGCATAAAGATGTTTCAAGACAATTTCCATCAAGCAAAAATTTATAATTGAGTTCGTGAAAGGAATACGATGTTACTATATGATTAATACATGTAGATGTTTCAATACAATTTCCATCAAGCACATGGTCACATTGTTCATCTGATATTTAACATAGCATAGTGTATAAATACTAAATTTAGATGTAGTAGAATGGCTATGGTTTAGAAGATTAAAAACCTACTTGGGATTAAATGGAGGGAAATGGAGGGAAATTGAGGTAAAATATATGAGGGACTTGGTAGTATCTAAATGGTGGCCATCATTTATATATGCTTAGAATAGCATAAAATATATAATACTTTTATTAGATGTAAAATGACTCTGATCTAGAAGATACAAAACCTCGTTGAGATTAGATTGATGAAAGATAATATTATACATGTATTATATAGTGTATTACTTCTTGTACTTAAATCATAGGATGTAGATTCGAACATTGTGTAAAACTCCTACACTTTGAGATTACACAATGAGTGCCAATAAATGTATTTAAAGAGGTTGGATTTTTTATTACATTAGGAAAAATCTCCTTGTGCTCCACATGTGGCCTCAATTTAGTGTAGGAAGGGTTTTCTATTTTACTAATTTGCGTAGTTTCTATATTGTGCATGATATTTGTTTCATTCTATATTGTAGACATCTTTCTATCTATTTTAGTTTTCACCTACCTAAGTCACCTGGTTCGAGTTTGTGTTTGAATTTGACAAACTTGAAATTTAATAAATTTTGACCATAAAAAATTGATAATAAAACTGGACATTAAATTCGAGAAACTATAAAAAGTTAAAAATTAAAAATATATACCATAAATTTCAATATATTTATTAATTTATTAATTAAAAAGCAAAAAACTTCCCGCTGAGGCCATTGAGAAATCAATGGATTGTCTAGTGGGTGAAATAGATATTCGCAATATTTGAGAAAAATTTAAAATGTTATATTTATATTATGCTACGTTTCAAATATATAAACATTTTCTATGTTCAATACACGTCTTGAATTTTATTTTTTTTTTAACTGAAACGGTTAATTTTTATTGATAGAGAGATGGTCGGGCAAAGCCTAATCGACCATTACAATTTCCAAAAGTTACAAAAGCACCCTTTCCACTTAAGGAATGGTTGCCTTGATCGGAGATTCTGCATTTATGCTAATCATTCCTTCTTGTAGAGAGCATCCAATATTTGCCAATCTGTCCGCGTCTTTGTTTAGTCCTCTGAGAATGTGGCATATTTGAACCGAATGGAAGTCTTTCAGAGTTCTGTTTACTCTTGCTAGCTGTTTATTCAGTGCCGAATCCTTGAGCCTTTTCTTTTTTACCATTGTTTTTATCAGCAATTCTGAATCACCTATTATTAGAATTTCGTTTGGGTTTTCTTTTCTGGCAATTTGGCAGGCTTTCAAGAGACTTAGAATTTCAGCTTGATTGTTGGTTTTCAGTCCAAGGCCCCAGCTGAATTCTTCTTTTTTCCCGTTTTGAAAGAAGATCACACCTCCTGCTCTTGACCTCCCTGGGTTGCCTTTTGAGGCTCCATCAAAGAAAATAGTACGCTTGTCCTGGGATTTCCACCACTTGTGGAAGTTGTCCTCAGATTCACGGATCTGCCATCTTTCCTTGTGGTTTGGACGCATATTTGCTGAATGTCTGGCCTTTCCTGTATAATCTTCCAACCATGCTCTTTCTTCGCTTCTAAGGGAGTTGTCTTCCTTTACTGAAGAGTGATTAAGAGTTTCTAAGAGTAGCTTCTTTGCCTGTTCCGCCACTTTTGTTTCGGGCAGCTCAGTGTTATTAAAAATAATCTCGTTCCGAGCTAACCATATTTTCCAGCAAACATATTTTGGAACAACTATCCACACTTTGTGCCAAATTGATTTGCTGACAGTACGGTGGGGATAGTTGGCATTCCAGGAAGTGAACATGGAGGCTATCATGCTTTGAGTTGGGGGGTTCAGCCCGGAGAAGAAGGTGGACCATACCTCCTTCGCAAAATCACACCCTATGAACAGATGATTTGCAGTTTCCAGATCTCTTTTGCAGAGAGCGCATTTGTGTGGTCCTGCTATATTCCTTTTGCACAAATTTTCTCTAGTAAGAATTTTGTTGTGAAATAATGTCCAAAAAAAGAAGTTGATTTTGGGAATGCTGAAGCTATCCCAAATCTGCTTCCACACAGTTTCCCGGTATGGCGATTCTTGTTTGCTTTGCAGTTGGTAGTATCCTTGGCTCGCTGTGTACACTCCATTCTTGCCCCAGCCCCAAGTGTCTTCTTCATCAATGTGAACTGGAGCAAAGTCAGAGATTGCGTCGTTGAGGGCTGCCAACTGAGCGTTTAATTGTTCTGGAATTCTGGGGAAATTCCATCTCTGCCAATTGCCATTACTATCCCATTTTGAGATATCCTCGATTTTCCTAATGCCTTTTGCTCGAAGCCAGTCTCTAATCTTAGAGATCTCCTTGTTTTCGGTAAGAGGGCGGTGTCCCATTATACAGTTTTTCCATAGCTTGGTTTTTTTCCCATTCCCTGGGATGTGATACAGGTGGGTTCTGAAAAACTCTATGCCTCTGATGCACAATTTCCAAGCCTGCGTGCCTTTTGGGTATTTCTCCGGCTTGAAGGTCTTGATAGTCTGATTTTTGAGATATTTCGGCTTGAAGATCTGGCTGACTGGATGGTTAGGCTCAGCGCAGAGCTACCATAACAACTTGCAACCCAGAGCCAAGTTTGCATGCACGGGGTCGCGTATTTGAAGTCCTCCTTCCGCCATCGGTCATTTCATAGTTTCCCAACAGATTAGATGGAATCTATTGGTGTTCCTGCGCCCACCATTCCACAGAAAATTGCGCATGAGCCTGGAGATTTGTTTTGAAATGAATTTAGGAGCCATCATAAGAGAAGCTTGGAATGTGGGCAAAGCCGAGAGGACAGATTTAATAAGTGTGAGTTTACCACCTGTAGATAGCCAGAAGCCTCCCCACGCTGCTATCTTCTTTTTAAATTTTGAGATTACTTCCTCCCGCAGATGATTTCTATTGGAGCCCATCGTTATAGGGAGACCCAAGTATTTGATTTTTTCTCATTCTGCGTGCCCTGTATATCCCAGATCTTCAGCAATTTTCTCAATTGAGTGTTGGTCTATGTTCCAACCGTACACCGCGCTTTTCCTCTCACTTACCAGTGCTCCCAAGATGCTGCAGAATTTATGAAGAATGGTTCTGAAGGTGTTTTCTATTCTTGAAAAGCCCCCCCCAGCAAGAGAGAGTCGTCAGCGAAAAGTGCATGATTCACTGGTTCTATACCTTTCTCGATTCTGATCCCTGGTATACTGCCATTTTGTTTTTCCAAAGTTAACTTTCTACTTAACGAATCTGCCATCAGGATGTAGAGAAAGGGTGAAAGGGGACAACCCTGCCTCAATCCTCTGGTGGCAAAGAAGAAGTTTGTAGGTCTGCCATTTATCATTGGTGCTATCCATATCTTCTCCATGCAAGCTTTGATTAAATTGATGAAATCCTGACTGGAACCAAAAGATAATAGAACCCTGTACAAAAAAGAGCAGTTAACTCTATCAAAGGCATTACACATGTCCAGTTTGATGAGCATACCTTGTTCTTTTCGCAACTGACTGGAGTGCAGAGCTTCCTGTACTTGAATGACGTTATCCAGCATGTGTTTCCCTTTCACAAAACCACCTTGGGCAGGAGAGATTAATTTTTGTAGTAGTGGTTTGATTCTGTTTGCCAACATCTTGGCGACAATCTTGTAGGATGAACTACACAATGAGATAGGTCTGTATCTGTCGAATGAGCCTGGGTTTGCTTCCTTTGGAATTAAGGCGAGGAAGGTGGAATTTATGCCACCTCCTACCTTTGCCTTCCTCATGAAACCTTGACCATTCTCAAAAGATCAGATTTGATTAGCTCCCAGCATACTCTATAAAAGTGAACTGAGAATCCATCGGGCCCGGGAGCTTTATCTGGCTCCATGGACCAGATAATGCTTGATATTTCTTCTTCCAAGATAGGGCTTAGAAGGGTGTCATTGTCGTTTGAACTTACTAGCTGAGGAATGTTTGTGATGAATTCTACGATGTCCTCCTCGCTCCCATCTTTTCCAGCACCAAGGATATTTTGGAAATGCTTTACAACGGATTCCTTAATTTGTTCAAATCCTCTGCATACCTGTCCACTGGATGTAGTGATTTCTGCAATGTGATTTCGCGAAAGGCGGGCCCTGTATTGTCTATGGAAATATGTAGTATTTCTGTCCCCTGCTTTGAGCCACAAACTGCGGGACTTTAATCGCCAGTATTCTTCCTCGTTTCTGAGGGAGCTATATGCTTTCCTTTGGGCGTATTTTTCTTTGTCTAGATCCATGGGTGAAATATCTTTCTCTTCCAAACCAAGCTGAAGTTCTTCCAACTGATTTTTTGCTTCTTTCCCCTGGCTGGTGGGGGTGTTAGTAGCTTGCTTTATCCATTCTTTTAATGCCTTCTTAGTGTTTTTCTTTTTTTGCTCGCATACAAAACTTGGGGAGCCTGAGACATCTGTTTTCCATGCTGTATGTACAGTTTCAAGGAACCCCTCCCTTTCGACCCAGAGAGGGCTAAATCTAAATGGAAGGGGACTGAGATCTTCTTCTTCCTTTATGCGTAGTAGGATTGGCCTATGATCCGAAGTTAGTTTAGGAAGGATCTTGGAGAAAACAATTCTGTTGTCCATCATGATAGAGCTGCTGGTGAGGAATCTGTCTAGCCTTGTTGAGATATGATGTTCCCCTGTTCTATTATTTGTCCAAGTGTATGCTCCTTTCACAGGCTTAAAGTCTACTAAGTCCCATAACTGAATGAGATTTTCCACAGTGGAGAGGAAGGGGTCTCTTGAAGAGGATCTGCCTCGCTTTTCTTTAGGATCCAGGATTATATTCAGATCTCCTCCTATGACAATATTTGTTGGGTTAAGATGCTCTAGATAATCTGAGAGCGTCTTCCAACACCCTTTTTTTTCCTCATAATGCACCAGGACATACATGTTAAACAAGGCTAGTTTAGTATTACTTGTTGTATGCCATAGTTCTGTATATATCCAATGTTGGGACTCATAAAATCTGCCTAGAATGAAGGAATTTTTTGACCAGAATGTGCCTATTCCTCCAGCCGAGCCTCTAACACTGACTACCTTTCCTGGATCAATTTCCATTTGGTATTACTGGTGTTAAGAAGGATCTCCCCTTCTATTTTTGTCTCTTGGAGAATGAGTATGTCTATAGGTTCCATTTTCATTAAATCTTTGATGGCGTTTGCCTTATTGGGATTTCCCAAACCCCTGCAGTTCCAAGAGACCATATTCATCATTTACAGTTTGTTGGGGTGGGACCTCCTCCCTTGGAAGCCCTTGGAAGCCCTTGGTCTGGTATTCCTTCCAAGAGTCATTTCAATAGTGGCTTGACTTTCGAGGGTTTTTTTCCTTTCTGATTCTTCTTCCCTGGTTTCCTTGTTTGATCTCCTTCCGACTCGCTTGGATGGCCTTTCAAAGGTCTGATCATCCGAGGAGCCCACATTTTCTACCTTCTTCTTCTTCTGTTTAATTATATCAGCATATGAAGGGGACGAGTTATTGCTTGGATTCGGATTTGATGTGTTACCTAGAGCTTGAAAGTCGATGTTGTTTGTCTGGGGAGGATCTTCTTGTTTTGTCTCTGGAGGCTCTGAGGGAGGAGTGAGAGATTCGAAGGGATTTTTGTCCTCCACTGGGCTGGTTGCTTCCTTGTTCCTGGCGTTTTGATGGCTTTCAGTATCTTGCCCTGATTTGTTCCCTGTCTCCTTGCCTTTATTTTTGTTATTCTGCCTGTTATATGCTGTTTTCTTTGCTTGCTTCCATTGCTCTCCTTTTTCTCTCTCTCTCTAGTTTCCTCATTTTTCTTCTTACAGTATCTTGCGAAGTGTCCGTATTCGTGGTAGTATCGGCATTTGAAAGGAAGCCGCTTGTAGTCGAGCTCTTGAATGTGAGTCCAGTTTGCCACTGAGAGCTTAATGGCTTTAGGAAGCCTTATTTCAAGGTCGACCTCTACATAGATTCGAGCACAGGAGTATTGATCCTTCCTTGTCGCCTGGTCTATATATCTGCTGAGAGCATTTCCTATGGATTGCAGCGAGTTCTGACCCCAACAATGAAGGGGAAGATGAGGTAGGCGCACCCAAACCAGCACCGCCGTGGGCACATCTTGAGCTGGATCAAAGTCGGGGACCCATTTATTCAAATAGAGTCCTTGAGGGCCCATGAAATATAGCCCATTTCTGAAGATCACAATTCTATCTTCCGTATTTTCGAACACGAACACAAAAAAACCTTTGCCCATGAAATAAATTTTTATTCCTTCTTTGACCAGGGGGGTCCAGTTACGCTTTACCCAATCTTCGAAAGCTTTTGGGGAAGGCCATAACCTTGTAAACTGACCAATAAGGCCTCTTTCGACAAGATTCAACGCTGATCTACAAGTATCTTCCACCGGCAGAGACACCGTTGGAATGCTTCCCAGTTTTTTAACGAACCTGAGCTGAGGGCCAGAGGGTTGTCATTTCCCAGCAGCTGCGACGAGAGACCTGAACGCTTCCAGCTCAGGAGGTGGAGAAGGAGAGTCTTCAGAGCCGCTGTCATGATCCATGTCGAAGAAGGTCACCCTCGAAGAAGAGAACCAACCGATGCTAGACTACCAACGAAGCTCCCATGCGAGAGAAATGCAGCCTCCAACAGAAA
>APFE030382439.1:0-14064 GCA_000404065.3 Pinus taeda | reverse complement strand
TGGTTATCTGGGTGACTTACTGGTACTTGATGATCATTTGATATTTATGGATCCAGTTTGAAAATTTATGAAAAGTGGTCCTTGAAAGAAAAGAAGTAGGGGGTTGTAGCTCCCTTCCAGGAGAGACTGGAAAACGAGAGAGAGTTGTAGCTCTCTGCAGGTTGCAGCCTGCGTACTGGTAAAGGACTGCACCAGTACAAGACCATTGTAAAAGGAGTTTCTAATTTGAAAGAAGATAGGGACATATTGCAGCAGGTGGTTTTCACCCACATTGGGTTTCCACCTTATATCTGGTGTTCTTTGATGTGACTATCTGTTTTTCTTGTTCATGCTCATTGTTTTATGGTACTGATATGAAAAAATAATTCAAAGTATAAATAAGGAAGAATTGTTAAAGGACTAGATAATACTGATTCACCCCCCCCTCTCAGTATTATTTTCAAGAAGAAAGATAGAGGGATGTTCATCATATGGATACTGATATCACTATCTTAAATGGGAAATCCAAGAGGGTCTTCTTCATTGTCATCATCTCCATCCATTTCTTCTACCTTATTTGCCACCTCTTCCTCTTCTACCTGCAAAAATGGATGGTGATGTGGTTCTTACCGGACCACATGATCAAATAGGGCGGTTTGGTGTTGGAGAAGTAATTTTTGTGTTTTTTTAAAAAAATAGTATAAGAATTTTGATGCAATGCAATTTTGTGAAATGAAATATGCCTAGTGCAATTTTTGTTTTTGCAGAATGGATCAACTAGGGAAGAAAACAATGCACACTTTGACACCTCCCTGGAAACGATGTCAAAAACTGATGAGCCCCATTATTGAAACAAGAATATTGCAACTCCTAAGGCTCTCGACTTAAATTATCGACCCAAGGTTCATACAAACTTAAGAGATGTCAACACTATACGTGCAACATGCAATGTGTCCTTTCATCATTGATATGATGTAATGGAGTGACTTTCATGAAATCAAATCTGAAACTAATTTCTAAAAGAAAAATGTTACTCTATTTAGAATAAATGGAAATTTTTCTTGCTCAAATATAAATTCAAATCCTAATTGAATAAATCTAAAGGCTATACTACTTTCCACAATGCAAACATTAATTTAGCAAAATGTAAATGTTGCATTGAAAGGAAACCTAGCATATGAAATGAA
This sequence comes from Pinus taeda, assembly GCA_000404065.3. Lineage (NCBI taxonomy): Eukaryota > Viridiplantae > Streptophyta > Pinopsida > Pinales > Pinaceae > Pinus > Pinus taeda. The sequence goes on along the minus strand of APFE030382439.1, from coordinate 12,898 downwards.
AAGAGGAATGCTTGAAATAGAAGCCATAGATTAAGAATAAAGAAATAAAACTAATATAACTTTCATGAAGGAAATAAAATGTAATTAGTCATTGTATCCAAAGAGTTTAGGTCCATTTACAAAGTTCTTTACATATGGCGATAAAGAAAATCAGTATTGTGCTATCTAATTCATAAATTTGTCCACTAACCGAAAATGCAGAGGTGAATTGCAATGCAGAGGAGACAAGGATTAATATTTATTTGGTGTTAATTAATCATATATTAAGAGCCTAGTGGTCATGATTCAAGGGTAAGAAATAAAAAGCCAAGATTTTGGAGCAAATCCGATCAAATTTACACATGTTACAAGATTGTTACTCCTCGATATAACTTGCTAAATGCCCAAGGAAATAAGATGAAAATGAGATCAGATATTTTTTTTTATAATTTAGGATGTTATAAGACTCCATTCCAAGTGGAATCACTCAAAAATACACCAGTTAACATGTGCTAAAAAATAGCAGAAAATTGCTAATGTAAAAATCAGAAATTCAAGAATTAGTGAGCTAGTTAACCTACCAAATGCCTAACCTAATCAAGTGCAAACGATATGGGTTAAAATTTCTTATTAACTTGATTTATTTTAGGACTTAATAAAATTGTAATAAAATCAAAATATTCTCACTGACATATACTAAAAAATAACCAAAAATTACTACTATTTTCTACAAGAGACTTCCACAAATTCTACATTCATAAACTAGAAAACCAATCCAAGTAGTTAAATGATGAATATCATTTTTCAAAGTTGTTTTAAGGATGAATCATGACTTTGACTCTATAAATAACCTTGAAAAAATATCACTTCAATCCTTTAACTAATATGACCTACAACAAAAGAAACATGAATAGTAAATGGAAAAATAAGAGATGCAAGTGAAAACGATATTCAAAGAAAATAAAGAAATTGTAAAAAAGGTCTTTGAGGCTCCTGGGATGGACAAGCCCAAGAATAATCAGGTTCATATGAATGAAACCAAGTTTTAGAATCTAAAAGTGGTATCAAACTTCATTATTTGAATCTATCCAAGAACATCCATGTTAGAAATGAAAGTGGAGTTGCTAAATAACACATTTTCTCCACAAGATGAATAATAAATACATGCCCCTAGATGAAAATACGAATTTGTACTGATACAAAGTGATGAGGAAGCATTCTCCTTGAAATGAGACATATTCCCCTCCAAAATCCCTCAAAAAGTGGATCTAGTTCCCAACACTAGGAATCTTCATTAAATGACATGGAACACAATCCTATATTTTCTTAATTAGTGGAGCTCAAGAATTTGTCAATAATTTCATGATATTTAGTTCATTTATAATCCAATATTGGGTCATCCTATATCAGGGATGCATTCCCTATATTATCTAATCTTCTAAATCTTCATAATATGCCCAATATTCTCACAATATTCTACAAAAATATATAATATTAGGCACAAAAATGAAATTATCTCTAAACCTTACTAATGAACATATAAAATCTAAAAGTGTGTCCTCTAATGCAAAAATAGATGTTTAATGTCCCAAAGCATGGTAAAATGGGCCTTAGTTTTTGTCTAATTTGGAGGCTCATCACAAGGTTTATGCTCAATCTCCCAACATAGGTGTGACATCGTTTAGGCCAAAGGCTTTGTCTTAGTTCTCAACTTACTAGGATTACTATACTTCTCTACTTCAAAAACATTCTCCTTTTGCCTCTCTATGTTCAACATCCCCATATCAGCTTAATGGGTCATCCCTCTTTAAAAAAATTGTATCACTGCCTGCAAAACAGGGACACTGCAAAATAATGGTTTGGGTCACAATACCAATTATGCATACCAACCACAGCTCAAAAATCAAACATCCATGAGCACATAATGCTACAAGAATAAGGTCACATTAATTCTATAATGAAATCAAATATATGTACAATTTGAACATAGAGATAATAGCACAAAGAAATAACATAGAGCTATGGAATGGACACGATACACATTTATTTTATTTATTTCACAGGTACATGCTCGAGGCAGGGGAAGAAGTGCCTCTCCTCTCTAATCGATTATCCTTTTATGAACATCCTTCACAACTGATTCACTTCCCCTTCTCTCTAATTTAGGGAATTCGAAAAGACAATAAAAATGACTCTTCATCTCCTAGGCTCCATAACATATTCAAATTGTGTACTTGCATTATTCAATATCTCATTAAAAGTGACAAAAGAAACTTTTCGAGCTCAACATGTGGCGAATCCACAACATTTTTAAGCCCCCTTCATTTTCCACTACGAACTTGGTCTAATGCTCCTACATTAGACTCCCTAGGAAAGGAAATCTCATGACCTCCTACTCATAACGTCCTCTAAAAATAAACCTTCCTTCTGTAGAGCTACAACACTCATCCATGTAAAATATTCCATCAAACGGTCCTTCTACTTCAGCAAAATCTCCAAATACTATTTTCCCCTATTTCGCTTTGGAACTATGATGTCAAGACTCTCTCAACCTTCGAACCCTATGCCATATCCATCTTCTTTATTGAGTACTATTCATTGACCTCCCTACTTCTCCCATGGGGGCATCACTCAATGATCCTCTTACATATCATGTACGTTCGTGACATACTATACAATACCCTTAATTTGACTACATATTGGAAAATACCTCGAAAAATCACATTGTTTAACCCCTACAATTATGAAACTAATACAACTTCGTAATTTAAAAAATCCCTACTTTCACTAGATATTGTAGGTATCCACTTTTTTATTAACATTTTTTATACCCCTTTATATTTTTTCATCAAATTTTACCCCCATATTTATATCTTCCAATATAAAAATCCTTTACCCCTTATTATGATCAATCTATTATGTCATTTTTTCCTCAATATAAATCCCTCGATATGAATGCATCTTTTATGCTATTTCTACCCAAGTGAAGCCCTCATGACTTCTCCCACTTCTTGTAGTGGAACCTTCATCACTATCTCGAGAGGGATAGAAATGAATGACATTGAAGATAAGTGAGATACCTAGGCCCATAGGTAGCTACAGTTCATGGGAATTTACAAATAATGTTTTGAGTATCACGCAAGGTCCTATTTTCTTCATTTCGAGCTTGTTATACTCCCCTCTTGGGAATATTTGTATTCTCAAGTGTAATAATATCATGTCCACTACCTCAACGTTTTCCTCTATCCTTATTGAACATGCTCTTTATTTGTATTTTTTGATGTTTTCATGTAGATTATGTTTTATTTCCTACTGTAATTCACTCATTTTTACTAAAAAGCCCTCCCCTTCTACACTCCTCTTCTCAAGTTTTTCTAAATCTCCTAGCTCACAAACTCCTCTAGGATGCATTCCATACAAGATCTAAAACAGAATATTTCTAATGCTTCTATTTGGTGAATCATTATATTCAAACTCAACTTGAGGTAATACATGATCCCACTGCTTGGGATGCTCTCCCACAAGGCTCCTCAATAACTTTTTGAGACTACTACTCACAACTTGAGTTTTCCGATCAAGTTATGGGTGATAATATGAGTTGAAGTTCATTTTTGTTCCAAAATTCATCCATAAAGTCCTCCAAAAATATTTGGTGAACCTAGTGTCCCTATTTGAAATTATACTCTTTGGCAAGCCATACAATTGAACAATCTCATTGAAAAACAAATGAGCCACATGTGTATCATCACTAGTCTTGCAACATTGTACAATGTGAGCCATCTTTGTAAATTCGTATACAACTACAAGTATAGAATCATTACCTTGTTGTGTCCTTGACAAACCCAAAACAAAATCCATACTCATCAAGTCGCATGGTCTACTTGGAATCGGTAGAGGATTATAAAAACCATCATTTTGACTCCTCCCTTTCACATTATCTCATACTCTACATTTTCCCACATATTTCTTCACATTAGCACTCATATTTCACCAAAAATAGAAGTGTTCCAACTGCCCAAGTGTCTTGTCCACACTAAAATTCCCTAGCAGTCCTCCATTGTTCTTTTTGTTCATCATATTCTCCGTCATTAAACAATGAGGAATACAAAACTGAATATCTTTTTTAATAACAAACCATCCTACAACATAAAATCTCTCCATGGGTTACTAGCTCTCCTCATGGGGTTCCTGCATGCTTCGAAGGCTGCTCGGAAAACAAAATCATCCTCATACATGTTCTTCAGATAATCAAAGCCTAAAGTCTACACATGGAACTCCTACATGATCAAGATCCTCCTGCTTAAAGCATCAACTACTTTGTTCTCTTGTCCACTCACATGTTTCAGAATAAAGGTGAAACTTTGTAGGAATTCCACCCACTTGGAATGCTTATGGTTTAAATTGTGTCACTACATTATTTATTATAATGCAAAATTGTTAGAGAAAAAACAAACCCCTTGGGCATCAAATAGTGCCTTCAACACTTCAATGCTTGAAACACTACATATAATTCCTTGTCATAAGAGGAGTATTTATTCTTTCATTCATTCAACATTCACTAAAATATGCAAAAGTCTTGCCTTCTTGACTCAATACCAGTCCAATGGTTGTATCAATAGTATCACATATGACTTCGAAACGTTGATTGAAGTAAGGTAACTTCAAAACTCGTTCCTTAGTGATATTTTTCTTCAAGAGATTGAAATGTTTCTATGTTTTTGTTGTCCAAGAAAATGTTTGTCTATTCTTCTTGATTGGCTCAACGATAGGTGCACAAGTACCACTGAAATTCTTGATGAAATTCAAATAGGATCTATCTAAACCATGAAAAATCCTAACTTCAAAAATGTTCTTGAGTGAAGGCCAACTCACAATTGCCTCCATTTTCTTCGAATCCATTTTAAGCTCATCCTTTGAAATGAAAAATCCTAAGTATACCAACTTCGATCTCATGAAAGTACACTTCTTCAGGTTAATCAATAATTTCTCTTTTTGTAACATTTCTAGAACATAGTTTGAATAAAATCAAAATATCATCTAAATAAATAATAACAAACTTACCAATGAACTCCTTCAAGATCTCATTCATCAACTGCTCGAAGGTGCTTGACACATTTGACAACCAATATGGCATGACTATCATTCATATAGTCCACTATTGGTCTTGAAAGTTGTCTTCCACTCATCCCCTTCCCTGATCTGGATCAGGGAGAATTTAAAGGATGGAAGATAATATTGAAGTTTAAAAACAATGGTGAATCTCACTAGTCCCTAATATGAAAATTATAAAATGTTTATTCACAATTTTTAAGGTAAAATAATTTTATATTGTAAATTTTGGTCAAATCATTTTTAGAAAAAAATGAAAATTGGCGAATCTCTTTTTGGAAACATCATGGAAAATTAACCTACTTCCAAATATTAGCCCCTAAAATTTTCCATGATCCAGATGGGATGGAAACCACTCTTCAGATCAACGTTTGAAAAGTAGGCTACCCAACTCAATTAGCCCATCATGTCATCCATATATGGTAATGTAAATCTATACTTGATTGTAATCTTGTTGTATGTTCTCGAAATTGTACACATCCTCCATTTTCTATATTTTTTTGTACTAAGTATCACAAGGAAAGCACACACACTCAAGCTTTCCCTTTTCAACACTTTTTCCAATAGTCCTTGAAGTAGTTTCTTTATGTATTCATTCTCCTTGGTTGTCATTTAGTAAGAATATTTGTTTGGAAGGATTGCACCTGGTATAAGGTCTATGTGATGGTTAATACTTCTCTTAGGTGGAATATCACTTGGAAATTCATCTACAATGATATCACTAAACTCATGCAACATCTCTTGAATCTCAACAGGGAAATATATAATTTTAGTGTGCATAAGCATTATTTTTGGATTGTAGACCACCGCATATCTAACCTCTTCTTCCTCCATTTGCTGCAGAAATTCCTTTCCTCCCAACAGTGGTGCTTTTGAGCTACTTGTCCTAGCTATACTTTATTCATTCAATGGTACACGGGTTTGCTTGATGACATGTTTTTCAAACTTATAGGTATTTTTCTCTCCATCATGCGCCACTTTCCTATCAAATTTCTAGGGTCATCCCAAAAGAAGGTGGAAGACATCCATTGGCATGATGTCACAAACTGCCTTATCCTTATATTGACCTATCTAGAACTCTACTTCGCTCTTCTCACTTCCCAACAATTGGTGACATTTCTTCATCCATGATACTTTATATGGTGTTGGGTATTTCATCCTTTTTAATCCATATTTTTCCACCATTTTTGCAGAAACTAGATTGCCAGTGCTCCCACTGTCAATTAGCACTTTGCAACATTTTCCTCCAGTGTTACAAACATTTCTAAAAAAGGATTTCCTCTATGTTTGTTCAACAATCTCCTTGGCTGGTTTCAACAAGGCCTTATTCATCATTAAATCTTATCCCATCTCTGGTGCATTTTTTGACATAGGTTATTGTGTTTATGTTACTTCTAGCTAAGCTACATATGCATCTATGTATCCTCTATTTTCATTCTTAGGACACTCAATATTTGTTACCGAGTTGCCCACATTTATAGCACTGGTAGATAGTCTCTCTGTCGCTTCCTCTACTACTATCTCTCCAGTAATGTCTTCCTCCTCCCGAGTCACCTTCTTTCTCCTATTGTCCTTGTTGTCATGGGTTAAACGCATCATTTTTTTTAGCTGGAGCCTTCCCTCTTCTAGTTGTCAATAATTTTCCCTTAGTAAAACCATGACCTCTTCTTGAATTATGCTTCCTCATTACCTTTTCTTCTGCCCTCAAGGAAAAATAATATGCTTCTTCTATCATCCTAGGATAAAGTGTAATGATTTCACCTTGAATCTCCAGCTTCAAACCATTGACATACCTTGTTGTTTTCTATGGGTGTCTTCTACATAACCTGCCCTCAAATTCACCCTGTAAAACTTCTTAGTATATTCTCTAACTATTAGTAGCATTTGTTTGAGGTTGTGCATCTATATGTAGAGGGATAGCTGATAGTATTTTGGCAGAAAATTCCCCTTCATCTTTGATATCATCTTGTCCCAAATTTTAATCAATGGTTTCCCCTTTTTCCTTCTTTCAACCTTCACATTGTCCCAACACAATGCATCATGACCTTTCAACCTAGTTACCGCAAACTCTGCCCACTTATCTTGTTAAATCTCCTCATACTCAAATAATTGTCTAGTTCACTAATCCAATCCATCAACTTCTCGGCTACTAGACTACCATCATAGGTGGAAAACTCAGGTTTTGGTCAGGAACTTGAGCCTAGCACTAACCTCAACAATTTAACTTCTCAAACCTCATCCACAAGTGCTTCTCTTTCTATTGTAGCTTCTTTCCCTAATCCAATATCATCTCTAGCCTTAGGGTCTCACTTCCTGCTAGTCTTCACAGCCTTTAAATGAGCTTGCAACCTCTGTATCTTTTCTTGGAGTTGTACATTAGCGAAAGGTCTTCCTCCACGACCTCACGCTCTTCTTTCTCACATTTCCATCTCCCTTTTCCATAGAAAGCACCATCGATATTGAATGCATCTCTGTCATAAATGTAGCTCTACTTCAAAAGTTCTCTGATACCAAAAATTGATTGCAACAACTAGCGCAGAAGGCAATCTAGGCATACAGTGAAAAAAAAACTTGTTGTAGGTGCCACAAAATATTTTCATATCGCAGTGTGAAATGTTTTTGTAGCGCCTTTAGGAACAATGTTTTGGCCCTTGGGATTGTGAAGTGATTCAATCCTATATGAAAACTATCTCTCTTTGTCTTAATCATGCCTTTGATGCTCGGGTTTTGATCTCCCTTATCTTAGCTACCATGGTTTATGCTCAATCTCCCAACAACACACACCCATAAATGTTCAATCCAAAGGCCTTGTCTTAGTGGTAAACATACTTAGATTTCTATGCTTCTCTACTCCAAAAACATTCTCCTTGAGCCTCTCTGCCTCCAATATCCCCTTATCAACTTAATGGTTCATCCGTCTTTAGAAAACCAGTGTCACTGCGTGTAAAACAGAGATGCTACAAACTAATGGTTTGGGTTACAATAACAAGTAAGCATACCAACAACGACTCAGAAATCGAACATCCACCAGCACATAAAGCTATGGTCTTAGAGTCACACTAATTCTATAATGAAATAAAATGTATATAAAATTTGAACACAAAGATAAAAACACAGAGAAATAACATAGATCTATGGAATGAATATGTTGCACATTTATTTTATCTATTTCATAGGTACAAGTTTGAGGAAGAAGAAGAAGCTCCTCTCCTCTCCCACACATGCTCCTTTCATGCACAAATGGTTCTTCTTTTCCTAGACTCTATAACTTATTCAAATTTTGTATTTACATTATTCAAAATCTCATTAAAAGAGACAAAATCAACTTTTCCAACTCAACATGTAGCCAATCCACCACATTGTCAATCTCCACCACAAACATGGCTAATGCTCTGCATCCCAATTCATTTGATGAAACACATAATAATTATCAACCACAATGTAGTTTGCCTAGTTATCGAATACTTGAATATTATGAATTCTGTAATATAAAATATGAAATGTATTCCCATATTACTTCATGGCTTCTTTTCAAGATAACATTATCATCTTACATTACACGAATAATTAATCTCTTATTTTTAATTTAATCAAATAGAGAAAGTATAATGCATAAACTCAATGTGTGTTCAAGATGAACATTGATATCCCACTACCTATATGGCATGATTGGTATTGGAGTTTTGATCATCCGAACGAAACTAATTTCCTTATGTATTGAATTTGGATTTCAATTGATTGGCCTTTCCTTGACTAGAGAGGTAGATTATTGGATATGCTACTGTTAGGTATGGATCTAGATCTTAGGATGGATGAATAACATCTTATATGTATAAGAAAATTATAATGCATAAGTTAAAACAATGGTTATTCTTTTTAAAAGCTCTTAAGTTTATTTATATAAGTCTTAAGTCACATACAAATTCCAAAATTTTCCAATAAAATAAAATGAAAAATTTTCAACTAGGAATAACAATTAATTCAAACCTAAAAATAAAAATAAAATTGAAAAAATCCAAATAACAATAACAATTAATCCAAAAAAATTGATCTTCTCTTTGAAAAATAAATTTTATTGATAAAAAAATCAAACACACAAAAATCTCAAAATTTTGAAATAAAAAGAAAACTTTCAACAAACAATATAAACATGGTGGTTAATGGGATGCATACATATTCCAAGGAACAATATCAATATGGTTGGATGGATTCCATGCCAGCCATCTTTGTCACACCAACCATCTTTTCTTCTGCTATATGAATTGACTCTACTACATCATCCATCCGTGCCATGTCAACATTAAAAATGTGTTATACTGAAACTTCCACATTTTTTTATTATAGCATTTCAACCATCTCTACTTATGCCACACTCTATATAATACATCATATTCACCACATCACAAGGGTATTAGATACATTGTAGGGTTACATTGGCCCATATTAGCTCCCACACCTCATGGGTATCAAGTACCTTGTAGGGTTATGTTGGTCACATATAAACCATGCCAACACATATTTACTTATTCATGTGGAATGGGTTTGAACCCTTCTTAGTTCTCATGTGGAACAATCACACCATCCAAAATAACCTACTATTAAACATCACGCATCATGTGTATCCACAATCATTTATTTCTCAAGTTAGGAACTCACCAATTAATCCACTATTAGAGATGTACATTGTTAAACGAAATTGGGGTTTGACAAATTTTATTCCATTGAAAACATGTTTAACTTAAAATTAGTGTTTCTCCTTAATAGTAGGAGTTTGACCAAGTCTCATACATGAACGAAAAAATCTTAGAGAGCACTATCCAACAAATTGTTTTACGATGTTGTCTCATCAAAATAATTTTTAAAAATGCTCAATAAATTTTACGATATGATTTTTTTGGTGTCATGTTCAAACTGGTCTTTCTTCTTGTTTTAGAGGAGCTTTACCAAGTGTAGCACATTATTGGAAATATCTTAGCTAGGACTATTCAACTAGACTGTTGACATACCTATTTGATTGTTGTAATTTCAACAACAACTCTATAATCTTCAATACATCTTTTTAGTTACTAATGTGTGATCGTTTAAGTCATTGTACCTTCAAGAAATCATACCTTCTTTGACATCAATGAAATAATGACATAATGTCTAGAAATCCCCTTCTTTTGACATATCATTTGGCATCAATGGCACTGGTTTTCAACAATGAACACACTATGCCCAACAACAACTTCCAATAGTTGTGAGAAGAATGTGTGGGAGTGTTATAAAATTTCTATGGGAGTATGTGCTATGTACCAATCCTTGACAATTTTGTTTTACCATGCAACATATGGAGGGAGCTTGAATTGTTATGCAAAGGAGTGCATGCCTAGGTGAATATAGATAGAAAGAGAAGAAGAATGAAAAAGGTAAATAATAGGGAGGAAGACTAGAGGGAGAGAACAGAGGACAAAGAATCTAAGAAATGTAAAAATGGTGTGAGAAGACTAGTGAATGTATGCTAATGAACCAATACAAACCATGAGAGTAAAATAAACTTCACATGAGGATTTGAGTGTGACTTTTAAAAGAGAGTGAAATAACACATTGAGTCCAAACATACTTGCATGTTTAGTTAAAATGATTACGAAAATCAATGATGAATTTTTTGACCAAAGTCAAAGGGGTGGGAGGAAATTTTGAATTCTTAGTCTTATTTAACCACATAAATCATTGAGAAAGAGTGAAGCCCTTAATGACTACTAGAACAAAAAATGGGTCCCTTTTAGGTTGTACAAGAACATAGTAGTCATAGTTCTCTATGTTAATAGAACTAGATTCAGTAATCGAAATGTAGATCCTAATTTCCTCTACCCTAATTTGAAATATTTAAATAATTTACAAAAGGTTTCTCTTAAATAACCATATATGGTGTGGGGTGGTTGGTTGTAAGATAAAGATATATATATAATATATATATATATATAGAGTTGGGTGGAGAGTGATTCTCCATTCATCAATTTCAAGTAGGTTGAATTCAAGTAGATAAGTGTATCTTTTTCTTTACTAACAAAATGAAATTGTTTCTCATTACTTCATGATTATTGCTATATTGGTTATTGTGTATGTTTGTAATGATAATCTTAAATTTCTTAGGTTTCCTTACCAAATATACATGAGTGGTGAGATTAATCTATTATATATTTTTCTTTGGTGCTAACTCTTTCTTCTTTCATGAATACTATGTATAAAGGTTTTACCTAAAAACAAGTTATTTGTGATGAATAGGTGATGTGTGGTTTGGTAAGGGGAATATATGAGATGACTTAAGATATGAGAATCTTTATGTATTGTGTAATGTGAATGGATTTTATGTGGCTAGTTGTGGGAGGAAAAAATTGTGATGATATTTATATTTTGAATGAAAAGACTTGGTAGTTCTTGAGTGTTGGGGACCATGCTTCTTATAGAGATAAGATAGCACATTGGCCTCTCATTCTATAAGAGTTGGATTTTGTAGTGTGATGTTAGCATTTTAAATCCAAAAAGAGTGAGAGTATCTCGTATTAGTTGGGAGAACATGAGAAGAGTTGGAAATTGACCATTTATGTCATTCTTTCGTGGAGATTCTAGGTTCAAGAAACCATTTTGGGATACCTTTAGGCTAGATAATATTTTTGAGAATTCAAAATTATATTGGAAAGGTTTATATCATATTATAGTTTATTTCAATTTTGTGAAACTAGATTGGAAGCTTAGCATAAGTTTCATAATTTTAAAAATTACACTTTGAGTTTTTTGGGTTGTCAAAAAAAGTCTTGGGAATTTGGAGATTAGAGGTTTTCGCCCTAATGGGTGGTCATATATTCTTATGGGAGTTCATGACTTAGATATTATATAAAATGTTCTTATCTCCAAAGTATAGGATGCTAGGTTGCTGGAGTATTGATATTTTGAGTGTCCATAATAAATCAAATAAACTCTAAATGCAAACCCCCAATATTGATAGATTCTGAAATGTATGCAAGATAATGGAGATTATTCCCATTAGTTGATCTTTATTGTCACATAGGTGAGCACCATGTGTGGAATTATATTTTTATTAGTGACTCTATGGAATAGTGGATGGAAATCGTTGGGCTGTGTTATATTCTTTCCATGACTAACCTACGTAGTGAAGCAGGGGGTTAGAGGGCGGCGGGTAGCCCCCCTTTACGGAGTCCGGGGTAGCGCCCTGGGAAAATTTTTTTGGGACCCTATATTGGGTTGGGCAAACCTACCTATGGTTTTTGATCCATGGTTTTGGATGCGATGGTTTTTCCGTCCATTGTATTAGATGCTTCGACATCTATAAATATGTATTGTAACATTGAAAGGAAAAAAAAGAAAAATCGAGCTAGTAGTCCCAGTTTTGGGATCCAGTGGGAAATCTCTATGTATATGTGTTTTATTTGTTATGCTCTCACATTTTTATTTTTCCTGTGATTTAGAATTCATATGCAGGTAGTTTCTGTAAGGGCTTAAAACCTATATTTGGTATCAGAGTTGTTTTGGCTTCAAGGGGACACCTTTGTTGCTGAGGGGTTTCACTCGGGCGGGCCTGTGGTAGACCCTATTCAGTGGGAGATCTGCGAGATCGATTCTGGTGGTGAAAGAAGATGGCGAGCAGCGGAAAGACAGAGATTGAGAAGTTCAATGGTCAGAGTTTTGAGTTGTGGAAACTCAAGATGGAGGATCTGTTGGTGGATAAAGATCAGTGGATCGCGGTAGACCCGGGTACTAAACCAATGGGAGTGACCATGAAGAATGGAAGAAGTTGGATCGGAAGGCA
>APFE030382438.1:0-11750 GCA_000404065.3 Pinus taeda | reverse complement strand
TTGTACTATGTATTGTTACATGTTCTCTATCATTATAATATACAGATAGTTGGGTGTTTCCAGCTGTATGCTTTCCCCATTACATACTGTGTTGATATGTGTAATTGATGTTTCAATGTGTGCATGCGATTGTTTTTTTAATTCCGCAAATTGATGATCAATGGTAGAGGAGGTTATGTATTATGCATGCATTATGTAAATAGTGTATAATTAGGATAATATTTGTGAATAAGTGTTATATTATTCAATTTTCTACATGGTATCAGAGCAAAGTTGATCATCAGATCTATTATTCAGAAAGTGATTACATTTTATTTCTTCAGGCAGAGTCTGTAATCAGGCCAGGTAGCCTCTGGATTCATCCTTCTTTAGGAAGGTGAGATATACGGTAAATGCCCATACATTCAATCTTTGTATGAGAAATACTTTGTTCTCACAAATTCTAGATCAGAAGTGGTTGAATTTTGAGCTGGTGGAATTTGAATTTGCAGTAGTGTTTTCTTGGTGTCGAAGTTGAAATGTCTTTCAACGGATTGCAATTGGAGTATGCCCTTGAAGGCATGTCGAATTATATTGCATGGAAAGATAGGATGGAGGTGGTGTTAGATGACAATGGATTGAAGGAGTTCATGCTCAAGTTGAGGCTTGGCAGAAGAAGACAACAAAGTGTCAAAGAATTCTGTTGGAGGGCATGAAGGATCACATTGTATCCAACCTGCATGGAAAGGCTTCTCCATACTTGATGTGGAAAGCACTGTGAAGATTATTCCAAGCAGGTGACCAGAGGAAGTTGGCTGCCCTCAAGGAATAAACTAGCAAACAATTAAGTGGAGAAAGGAGACACGTAGCAAGTATCTCCCGAAGTTCACCAATGCCAGGATGAGCTGGGCAAGTGTGGGGTTCGACTGTTGATGTATGAGCGACTTGGTGAGCTTGGCTCTCCTTGGTCTTCCCGAAGAGTTGGCATTCCTATCAGGACTCTATCAATTGTTGGGAGAAATTCCCAGGATGGGAGAGACTTTGGTCTGATCTTGTGCAAGAGGAGATTGGGTGGAATACCAGGGACGGATCTTCATCAAAGGCATCTGATGAAGAAAATTGCGCTTTGGCTACCAAAGCAAAGAGGGGGAAGAAAAAGAAAGCTTCTCATTCCAGTGCGAAAGGCAAGAAGCAAGACATGTCCAAGGTGAAGTGCTTTCACTGTCACCAGCATGGACATTATGCCACAAATTATCTGCAGAAGAAGAAAAATAAGCAAGCTGCTGGATCTGTAGCGGGAGAGGCCTTAGCCTCGCAGTTTGAGCTGGATTTTTTGTTGATCACATGCTTGGTATCAAGTGTGATGGGATTAGTATGGTTCTTGGACAATGGTGTGTCTTTTCACATGACAGGAGATCGAGATTTGTTTTCTGATCTGGATGAGAAAGATCTTGGAGTGCACATCGAGATGGGCGATGATGGTAGATACGGTGCGACTGGTATCAGTACCATTTCCTTTGAGAAGTACAAGGCAAGATTTGTTTCCCAAGGCTTCTCACAGATAGAGGGGATCGATTATGAGGAGATATTTGCACTTGTCGCAAGGTATTCTTCCATACGGATGATTCTTGCTCTCTCAGCGCAGATGGGGTGGCACATCCATCAAATGGATGTGAACACTGCATTCCTCAATGGAGTCATTGAGGAGGAGGTGTACATAGAGCAGCTCGAAGGTTTCGAGATCTTCAGCAGCGAGTTGCATGTGTGCGGGCTCAAGAGAGAATTGTATGGGTTGAACAATCACCTCGTGCTTCGTACACACGGATAGATAGTTATTTCACCACACTTGGATTCTCCAAGAGTGAGGTGGATCCTAACCTATACCAGATTATGGTGGAGGGTAAGTTGTTGATCATTGTACTTTATGTAAATGATTTGATTTTGACGGGAGAGGAGCTGTTGATACTTTCATGCAAGGAGGATCTTGCTAGAGAGTTTGAGATGAAGGACTTGGGCCTCCTTCATTATTTCCTGAGATTGGAAATTTGGCAGCGCAGTGATGGACTATTTGTTTCTCAGAGTAAGTATGCTCGGGAGATACTGGAGAAGTTCAACATGCATGGCTGCAAGCCTGTTGATACTCCTCTTCCTGGAGGTTGGAGGAAGGAGGATGCTACTTCAGCGGAGGTACTGGATGCCACTATTTATCGACAGTTGGTGGGGTTACTTATGTATCTGGTCAATACACGATCCGATATATGCTATGCTATTAACCAGCTTTCACAAGCTATGATTAAGCCAACCAAGCTCTTCTAAAGGCAGTGATGCAGGAGCATCAAGGGCATTTTTTTATTTGTAAATATTTTAGAAAAGGGGGTGTGACAAATTGTAATATTTTATTAATTAATTTGTTAATTTTAATAAAATAGGAGATAATTATGAAAAGATAGGATTATGTAAATATTATTTTAATAAATAAAAGGATATGAGAGAAATAGTTTAGGAGCAAAATTTGGGATTAGGATTTCTATGTATGGGATTAGTTGAGGATTAGGTGGAGAGGTATTTTGAGTGAATTAAATGCATTATTTGTGTATAAATAGGAGTGGGTTTTGTGAGAAAAATAGACTTGAATAGTTGGAGAGTGAAAGTGATTGAGAGCAGGCTTGAACAACTAAGGCTGTAAGCCTCTGGCAAATTGTAAGGGCCATGAACGTTGAATATTTGGCCAAGAAGAAAAGTTTGTAAGTATGTTCATTTTTATGAAAGTGTGATTTTGAGTTATGCGCCTTAATTTTGTCAATTCATGTATGCGCCAATTACTGTGTTAAGAGTGAATTTGCTGGAAATTGCTGGTTAATTAGTGCATTTATTCCTGTGGAATAATAATGGTGGGTGCATGGATTAAATATGGAAACATTGTGATTATAAGTGTCACATAATAATAGATAACTACAAACATTAGTCAATGAACAAGGCAGCGCTGAAATCAACCTTCAAATATTGGATATCTGGCATCACAGTTATAAACCCATAGAATACTGTGAATTGGGTATTTGATTAATAAATGTTAAACCTCTGTTTGCTAGAATGTTAAAATCGATTAGCTAGATTTTAGATCTGAATGGATTATGGCATGATTGTATGAAGGGCGCAGACTTTTAACTCAGTCCAGTATAAGAACGTAGTTTTCAGAATGAACAAAACTTTCAGGATTGAGTAGTATGTGATTGTATAGAAATCGATTGGCAGTTTTAAAAGTGTATAAGTCTGTTGGATAAAATCTATTATTAAATGCCAGATTCATTGTGAATCGATCCCCATGATTGAAGATCTTAGCACTAAATGTATTGATTGAAACAGTTCAAAGTTATTGAGTGATCGGTTTGTGTACAAGACGTAGATTCAAAGGGAGCTCAATTAGACTTGGAAAGTCGACTTCATAGTGGGTGGAATTGTTTAATGGAATTTGGATTGAATTGTTTGAAATCATGTTTGAATTAAAACTGCAGGTTCAAATCCTGATTGATGAAAAGGGGTTGGATGAAATTGTTTAAATCTAACACAGAGTTGTATATATATCTTGCACAAAACCAACTGAGGAGTAGTCTAAAACACAGAGCTTATGAAGCTCAAAACTAAACTCTGTGTGTTAATTGATTGTAATTGCAATAAAGGGTTGTTGCTCTATCGATGGAATTCAGATTCGCAATCACATGTATAAATGATGTAATGTGGAATCACATGTATAAATGATGATATATTGTAGGGGTTGAATAGAATAAGATCGAATGAAAGCATTAGCTAGACTTGAACATGCATAATTCAAAAGGTCAATTCCAAGAAAGCACAGTCCAGAAGTTGAAGGCAGTCCAGAGGTTGACATATTACCGAAATTTGAACGGGTAAGATATGTTGGTGTTTGCATAAAGATGATATATGGTCGAATTAATTGCCAAACTCAGTCTTCACAAATGGGTGCATTTGTTTATGGAGATTGTTTGAAAATCCATCCATATATGCAGGTTGGCTGATTTGAAAAATTCGAACAGTTTATTGTTTGCGATTAGTGGGCAAACATATGAGAATTATGCATTGGGTTAGGGCGCACTTTTTAATTGAATCTGGCCATAATGAATGTTGGACCAAGATCTCAGGAGGAAATGAAGACGAAGGAGTCTAATCAAAATGTTGGACCAACTGATGATTGGTCAAAAGTTGGTGAAGGTGTGGAAAATTTTGTGAAGTTTCCAAGTTCTACTCCTAATGAAATTGTTGAATTGTATAGGAAACTAGATCTTTAGAGAAGATAATGGGAGAGACAGAGGACTTATGCACAGGTTAATTTGTTGAGGAAGCAAGGAAGGGAAGTTTTCATGAAAGAGTTCAGTACAGTGAACGAGAGCAGAAAGACATCTTGGAGATAGATGGTAAGAAGGAGAGACTAGCTGACAGTCTCATGGTGAATGCGAATCAGCATACTGATGTGCTGACAGAGAAGTTGGGAAGAAACTCAGAGAAGCATACTGAAGTGTTGCCAGAGAAAGCTGAGGAGAAAGCTAGTGAATATTTTCTGAGTCTTGAAGAAGACTTAGAATTGCAGATGACTAAATCAACAAGTAAGACCATTGGGTCTTGTGATTTAAATGCTGACAATTTGATTGTGTTTACAGGTGATATAAAAGACAGTTCATCACTTGGAATTGTCTCGATAGAAGAAGAATTTTTGCGGGTAGAAGATGAGACAGTCATGTCTCATAAACAGAGGCTTGTTACCATGGGTGACAAGAAAGAGTTGGCTTGTTTGTATAGCTAAGAGAAGACTGGTGTACGAAATTTTGGAGCTACTACAATGTTAGAAGATGAGGCTACAATGTTTGAAGAACTTGATTTGATTGACAGAATCAATCAAGATGATGGTGGACAATTACTGAAGATTGTCAAAGGGGAAAATGGAAGTTATGCTGGAGTTAATTTGCAGCATGTTGATGAAATGCTGAAATGTTTGCTGGAGGCATTTGAACCAGAGAAAGAAGTTGAAGATTGGAAAATGAAGATTGTAGTTTTGAAATGATGTGTATAAACACATGTGAATGTTGGTGATTAAAGAATGAGGGAATTAAGACATGGGTATGGTTCAAGGAAGCATTCACAATTTTGATGCTTTGACATATTTACTGTGCTATGGTGAAAGATATCTTCCGCAACTGGGAAATATATGAAATTGCCCTATCTTGGAATGTTAATTGGGCAGTGATTGCAAAGCATTTGTATATGCGCATAAATTAATGAATATTATGAGGTTTGTAGGCTAGCCCTGCATCAGGCAGGCAAGCGTGTATTGCGTTATCTCAGAGGCACATCAGGATATAGATTGTGGTACAGACAGGATAATGAGGTGAAGCTATGTGGCTTCACAGATGCAGATTGGGCAGGGAGCCCAACGGATGGAAAGAGCACATCTGGAGGGATCTTTAGTATCGAGTTGATAGAAGTTTCTTTATACAACAGGAAGCAGATATCCGTGGCACTCAGTTCAGCAGAGGTCGAGTATATGGCAGCAAGTTTGGCTGTATGCGAGGCTATATGGATGAGGAAGATCCTAGTCGAGTTGTTAGGATCACAATTGGAGGCTACTGTGATTTATTGTGATAACTAGAGTTGCATTAAACTCTCGACTAATCTAGTATTTCATGATAGATCCAAGCACATCAACATCAGGTACCATCATATCAGAGATTGTGTACAGCGGAGAATCATGTTACTTTCATACATTCCCATGGAGGATCGGGATGCTGATATCTTGACGAAGGCGCTCACTAGGAGCAAATTCAAATACCACAGAGGTAGGATAGGGGTTGTGGATAATCCATATCTTGTTGAGAGGGAGTGCTGAAAATGCAACAAGATGATGGAGCTTAGTGAAAATAAGTCGCCTTCACTAAGTGGACCCACAGGCTATTTTTGGCACAAAGTCTATTTTTAGACATATGGATCATGGTCTATGAGTTGCAGGATGCTATTTATGGATGATTGGTCATGTTGGTAAAAATAGATGGACCTCTATTTTTAGACATATGGGCGGAGTATATTTTTATACTGCTAGTCAAAAAATAGAACACTCAAATATTATTAGCTCTTGATAATATTTGGGCTATAAACATTATCTTATCCTCTTGCAGCACTTCAGTTCGAGCTACAGATGTGGCACATGCAACTGCCAGAAGGAAATACACTTTTCCTATGGGTTAGTTGAGCTATTGCATGATTGACTTCAGTTAGAACTCAAGTGATTGAGTTTGGTGGAGTTGATTGAGGAGTTGATGGAGTTGTGTTCAGTTTGACTTAGTTGAACTAGTTGTATTTAGTCTAACTGACAAATACACTAGTGATGAGTGGTGTGAATTAATTATTAATTAATTAACTAATTATTAACTCATAAATCAACTAAAGAATACATTAGTTAACTCAGTGCATGGACAGTTCAGTGGGGACAAGTGTTAGAGGTGGGTGAAAGGGTGAAACTATTATTAGTTGTGATTATAGCTGTGCATGAGATTTGCACAATCATTGATCGAGATTTGCAATGAGGATTGTGTAGTACAAGCCAAGGGAATTCAAACTTGGATCTCATCTATTCTCAACTTGGATTGCATAGTAGAGGCAGGCAAACAGTGGAGGAGATTTGAACCTGTGACTTGTTCAGATCTGAGCTAGTTTGTGTGTAGCATGTGGAGATAGTATTGAGTACTTGTGAGGAGTATTGTACTATGTATTGTTACATTTTCTCTATCATTATAATATACAGATAGTTGGGGGTTTTCAGCTGTATGCTTTCTCCATTACATACTATGTTGATATGTGTGATTGATGTTTCAATGTGTGCATGCGATTGTTTTTTTAATTCCGCAAATTGATGATCAATGGTAGAGGAGGTTATGTATTATGCATGCATTCCGTAAATAGTGTGTAATCAGGATAGTCATTGTGAGTAAGTGTTATATTATTCAATTTCCTACATGGTATCGGAGCAAAGTTGATCATTAGATCTATTATTCAGAAAGTGATTACATTTTATTTCTTCAGGTGGAGTCTATAATCGGGCCAGGTAGCCTTTGGATTCATCCTTCTTTTGGAAGGTGAGATATCTGGTAAATGCCCATACAGTCAATATTTGTACGAGAAATACTTTTTTCTCACAAATGTTAGATCAGAAGCGGTTGAATTTTAGCTGGTGGAATTCGAATTTGCAGCAATGTTTTCTTGGTGTCAAAGTTGAAATGTCTTTCAACGGATTGCAATTGGAGTATGCCCTTGAAGGCAGCTCGAATTATATTGCATGGAAATATAGGATGGAGGCAGTTTTAGATGACAATGAGTTGAAGGAGTTCATGGATTCTGAAGTCCCAAAGCCTACTGATGCTGCTAAAGTTGAGGCTTGGCAAAAGAAGACAACAAAGTGTCGAAGGATTCTATTGGAGGGCGTGAAGGATCACATTGTATCCAGCCTGCATGGAAAGGCTTCTCCATACTTGATGTGGAAAGCATTGAAAGATTTATTCCAAAGCAAGAGCGACCAGAGGAAGTTGGTGCTCAAGGATAAACTTAGAAACATTAAGTGTGAGAAAGGAGACAGTATGCCCAAGTATCTCATGAAGTTCACCCAATGTCGGGATGAGCTAGGAAGTGTGGGGGTGATTGTCGATGATGAGGACTTGGTGAGTTTGGCTCTCCTTGGTCTTCCGAAAAGTTGGCATTCCTATCAGGACTCTATCAATGGTCAGGAGAAATTCCCAGGATGGGAGAGACTTTTGTTTGATCTTGTGCAAGAGGAGATCAGGCGGAATACCAGGGACGGAACTTCATCAAAGGCATCCGATGAAGAAAATTGTGTTTTGGCTGCCAAAGCAAAAAAGGGGAAGAACAAGAAAGCTTCTCATTCTGGTGCAAAAGGCAAGAAGCAGGACATGTCCAAGGTGAAGTACTTTCATTGTCACCAGCATGGACATTATGCCACAAATTGTCCGCAGAAGAAGAAAAATAAGCAAGTTGCTGGATCTGCAACAAGAGAGGCCTTAGCTTCACAGTTTGAGCTAGATTTTTCATTGATCGCATGCTTGGTATCAAGTATGATGGGATTGGTATGGTTCTTGGACAGTTGTGCATATTTTCACATGACAGGAGTTTGAGATTTGTTTTCTGATCTAGATGAGAAAGATCTTGGAGTGCACATCGAGATGGGCGATGATGGTAGATACGGTGCGACCAGTATCAGTACCATTTCCTTTGAAAGAGAGTCTAGTAAACCCTTCGTATTGAAGGAAGTGATGCATGTTCCAGGATTGAAGAAGAATCTTATCTCTATGGCAATGTTAGAAGACAAGGGATATGATGTTGTCTTCAGCGAGGGAAAGGCTTTCCTGCACAGTAAGACAACTAGAGAAACTCGGAAGATAGGGGTTCGAGTCAAGAAACTTTATCAATTGCATGTAGATGGCTGCACAGCTATGGCATGCAAGGTAGAAGGAGTGGTGAGCTGGGATGATGGCGAGCTATGGCACCGGAGATTGGGCCACCTTCACCATAGAGCTTTGAAGATACTACAGCAAATTTCTACTGGGCTTCCCAAAGGCACTCTTGCGCAGTCAGATCAGTGCAAGGGGTGTACTTTGGGAAAATTTGTGAAAGCAACCTTTCACGAGAAGGATAGTCACACCATGATGATCCTTGAGAGAATTCACACAGACATGTGTGGACCTTTCTCAGTAGCTTCGACAGCAAAGCACAAGTACCATGTGATCTTTGTTGATGATTTCTCTCGAAAGTGTTGGATCTTCTTCATGCATAAGAAGAGCAAGACATACTCATAGTTCTGTGAGTTCAAAGCACTAGTCGAGAAGGAATCAAGGAAGAAGGTGAAGGCTCTTAGGAGCGACAATGGTGGTGAATTCATCTCTGGCGAGTTCAAGGACTTATGCAGTGCAGAAGGGATTCGAAGATAGCTCATAGCTCCCCATAACCCATAGCAAAACAGGGTTGTTGAGTGGAAGAACAGAACGATCATGGGTGCTGCACGGGCGATGTTGCATGATCAGGGCATACCCCTTCACTTGTGGGTGAAGGCATGTAATACTGCAGTATATGTGTAGAACCGTTGTCCTCACAAGATACTTGGCATGTGTACACCCAAGGAAGCTTATTCTGGTAAGAGGCCTGATATTTCCCATTTGAGGAATTTTGGTTCTCCTGTTTACATGCATGTGACAAAGGATGCCAGGAAGAAGTTGGAGCCGACCACAGAGGTTGGGATATTTTTGGGGTACACTGATACGCCCCACAACTATCGTGTGTATTTTCCAGACAGTCGCAAGACTGTTGTGCGATGGGATATCAAATTTCAGGAGGAGAAAGCCATGAAGTGTTCGCTTGAGAGGGAGCCACACTTGCATGTAGATGAGGAGATATTAGTTCCTAAGGATGAGCTTCAGGACGTGGATCAGCCACAAGATGAAGTTCATGGAGGAGAAGAGACCACTCATGCAGCACCAACCATCAGAGGGCGAAAGCGCACTACAAAAGTTGAGCGACTGGCTCAAGATGCACAGAAGGTTATAGGACCACCTACAACACAGTGTAGACAGAGACAATCACCTAATTGGTACACTGGATACATGGCTCTTGTGAGCAAATGTGTCATGATTGAGCCATCCTCTTTCAAGGAAGCTATGGAGGATCCCGCATGGGTAGATGCCATGGTGGAATAGTATGATTCGATTGTCAGAAATAGTGCATGGGAGATTGTCCCAAGACTGGAAGGCAAATTAGTGGTGGGTTTGAGATGGATCTACAAAGTGAAGCAGGCAGCTGACGGGAGTGTGGAGAAGTACAAGGAAAGATGTTTTTCCTAAGGCTTCTCACAGATAGAGGGGATCAATTATGAGGAGATCTTTGCAACTGTCACAAGGTATTCTTCCATACAGATGATTCTTGCTCTCTTAGCGTAGATGGGGTGGCACATCCATCAGATGGATGTGAAGACTGCATTCCTCAATGGAGTCATTGAGGAGGAGGTGTACATAGAGCAACCCGAAGGTTTTGAGATCTTTAGCGGCAAGTCGCATGTGTGTAGTCTCAAGAGAGCGCTGCATGGGTTGAAACAAGCACCTCGTGCTTGGTACACACAGATAGACAGTTATTTCATCGTACTTGGATTCTCCAAGAGTGAGGCGGATCTTAACCTATACCAGATTGTGGTGGAGGGTAAGTTTCTGATCATTGTACTTTATGTAGATGATTTTATTTTTACAGGAGAGGAGCTGTTGATACTTCCATGCAAGGAGGATCTTGCTAGAGATTTTGAGATGAAGGACTTGGGCCTCCTTCATTATTTCCTGGGATTGGAAATTTGGCAGTGCAGTGCTGGACTATTTGTTTGTCAGGGTAAGTATGCCTGAGAGATACTAGATAAGTTCAACATGCATGGCTATAAGCCTATTGATACTCCTCTTCCTGGAGGTTGGAGGAAGGAGGATGCTACTTTAGCGGAGGTAGTGGATGCCACTATTTATCGACAGTTGGTGGGGTCGCTTATGTATCTGGTCAATACACGACCCGATATATAGATTATGTGTTAACCAGCTTCACATAGCAATGGTTTAAGCCAACCAAGCTCTTCTGGAAAAAGCAGGCAAGCATGTATTGCTGTTATCTCAGAGGCACATCTGGATATTGGATTGTGGTTACAGGCACAGGAGGATGAGGTGAAGCTATGTGGCTTCATAGATGCAGATTGGGCAGGGAGCCCAACGGACAGAAAGAGCACATCTGGAGGGATCTTCAGTATCTGGTTGAAAACAGTTTCTTTATACAACAGGAAGCAGAGATCCGTGGCACTTAGTTCGGCAGAGGCTGAGTATATGGCAGCAAGTTTGGCTGCATGCGAGGCTATATGGATGAGGAAGATCCTGGTTGAGTTGTTTTGGTCACACTTTGAGCCTATTGTAATTTATTGTGATGGCCAGAGTTGCATTAAACTCTCCGCTAATCCATTATTTCATGATAAATCCAAGCACATCGACATTAGGTACCATCATATCAGAGATTGTGTACAACAGAGAATCATGTTACTTTCATACATTCCCACGGAGGA
The DNA here is from genome assembly GCA_000404065.3 of Pinus taeda. NCBI lineage: Eukaryota > Viridiplantae > Streptophyta > Pinopsida > Pinales > Pinaceae > Pinus > Pinus taeda. The sequence goes on along the minus strand of APFE030382438.1, from coordinate 622 downwards.
TCTGGATGCTGATATCTTGACGAAGGCGCTCACCAGGAGAAAATTCGAATACCACAGAGGCAGGATAGGGGTTACAGATAATCCATTTCTTGTTGAGAGGGAGTGTTGAAAATTCAGCAAGATGATGGAGCTTAGTGGAAAGAAGTCGCCTTCACTAAGTTGGGCCCGCAGGCTATTTTTGGCGCAAAGTCTATTTTTAGACATATGGATCATGGTCTATGAGTTGCAGGATGCTATTTATGGATGACTGGTCATGTTGGTAAAAATAGATGGACCTCTATTTTTAGACATATGGGCGGAGTCTATTTTTAGACTGCCAGTCAAAAAATAGAACAGTCGAATATTATTAGCTCTTAATAATATTTGGACTATAAACATTATCTTATCCTCTTGCAAAACTTCAGTTCGAGCTACGAATGTGGCACATGCAACTGCCAAAAGGAAATACACTTTTCCTATGGGTTAGTTGAGCTATTGCATGATGGACTTCAGTTAGAACTCAAGTTATTAAGTTTAGTGGAGTTGATTGAGGAGTTGATGGAGTTGTGTTCAGTTTGACTTAGTTGAACTAGTTGTATTTAGTCTAACTGACAAATACACTAGTGATGAGTGGTGTGAATTA
>APFE030382431.1:42258-56845 GCA_000404065.3 Pinus taeda | reverse complement strand
ATAAAATTAATAATTGTTTTTTATTTTATTTTTTTATTTTAACCAAGTTAAAATGTTTAAGTGACATTAAATTAAAAGATCCATTTTTACTCTTGATCTACCAAGCCCCAAGTGGGATCAAATATTTTTTCACTCTATGTTAGTTTTCATATCACGATATTTGATCCAAAGTAATTCCCCCTTTAAATAGGGGGCATTCCATGTGAATACCATGGGTCAATACCATGTGCCATCTTTATTTTTATTAATACTAATATTATGGTTAATAATGTTTTTTTGCATGGTATTAATAATAATTTGGCCCATGGTATTTGGCCCATAGGCTTCACCTAAATATAACACATTTTTTTAGTGTTCGTAAATATAAGGTGGCTTATGGAGTAAATAGAAAAAATGTTTTATTTATTTACCATACCTCTCGTTTATTTATATTTTTATTAATTTACCATACCTCTTTTATAGGTATGGTATCTGGCCCATAGGATTCAATTAAATAAAACCTCTTTTTTGAGCCTTCTTAAATAGAAAGAGGGTTATGGACTAAATATAGAAAGAGGTTTTATTTATTTACCATACCTCCACTTTATTAATATTTTTATTTATTTACACCCTTGCGTGTTCATAAATATAAGGTGACATATGGAGTAAATATAAAAAATGTTTTATTTATTTACCATACCTCTCGTTTATTTATATTTTTATTAATTTACCATACCTCTTTTATAAATATGGTATTTGGCCCATAGGATTCACTTAAATGAAACCTTGTTTTTGAACCTTCTTAAATAGAAAGAGGGTTATGGACTAAATATAAAAAGAGGTTTTATTTATTTACCATACCTCTATTTTATTTGTATTTTTATTTATTTACCATATCTTTGGAGTAAGTATAAAAAGAGATTTTATTTATTTACCATATCTCCACTCTATTTATATTTTTATTTATAACTATCATAAATACATTTTCTTGAAAATGAGGGCGAATGGAAGATTGTAACTCCTAATTTCAAGGGATAAATTTACTTTTTTTACCCTTTCCCTTAAAATAAGTTGGGCTAACCTCGATACCTAATTTTTTTATAAAATAAATTTGAGGCGATTTGTAACAATGTACTATGATACAAAATATTTGCCCAATAAAAATATAAAACCCCTTAATTTAGTCCAAGGTCAAAAATTAACCCCTAAAATTTTCCATGCAACCCTGCCTCTTGACACTACATAATGTGCAGTTCCTACCTCTCAAGACTACGCACTGCGTAGTTTTAGTGCTCAAGCCCAGACCTTAACCTCCAAAATTGCACAATTCAGTGTTCCATCATGGCCCCAACTGTGCATTGCATAGTCTCTGAGCTCAAGCCCAGCCCTTGAGCTCTTGAACTATGTAATTTCATAATCACCAAGTCACCTTTCCTCCCATAACTACACAGTTGGCTGAAACAGTGCAAAACCCCTCGACCTGGCTCATTGAGTCTCAAAACTATGCATTGTCTGCCCAATACAACCTGAACTACACATTGCACAGTCTCAATGCTCAAGCTTCACCCCTAACTTCTTGAGTTTCACAAATACGTAATCACTGAGCCTCTCCCTTAACTAGCAACCAAGTTCTGGCTTAGTCAGTGGATCAACATGCAGCATCTTAGGCTAGGGGTTTATCGGACTGATGCCATCTTGTCATGAGTGAATTACATATGCAGGTACTCTATCATTCCATAACATGACGATGAAGAAGGAGATGGATAAGGGAAGCATGTTTACATACATATTTGTAGCTGGTTATGCAAGTTAATCAATCAACATGAAACAAAGGGATACCATTTTGCGATCACATCTCAAGACTTGATATCATTTAAGATTCCTCATCCCTAAGCCATATGGAGGTGGACAAAAGAGCATAATCAAGAAGAAAAATAGCATGGAGTTTCAAAATGGCTTGAGATTTCCATGTCATTATGCAGTCCATTTCAGCAATGTCATGTCATGAGTCATCATATGCCACATCATTATTGTGGATTATGTAATTTACTATTTGAAAATGTATTGTAAAGTGGAAGTCTAAAGGACATGTACAGAAGATGAAGAGTCATGTAAATTTGAAAACTCATAGGAATTCAAACAGTCATGAGAGTATTTCAAGAGTCAAAAGGAGGTGAAGCATCGCCCCATTGGTTATATATACATCCTCATTGTATGAGAAAAGTACTTTTCACCTTAGCTCCTCCCGCAAGGAATTATATAGACAAGCTAATTATTTTGAGGAGCAAGTGGTGGCTCCAATGCTCCACTATTGGAGCTGGTGGTGTTCAATGTATACATATGTCTTGGGAATTTTACTTAATATATGAAGCATGATGGATAACACATTCTTCATTCATGGATTATGAATGTTTGTAAGACTGCTCTGTGAATGTTTATGTTTCATGTTTGTTTTCACCTATACTAAAGTAGTTGAACTATTTCGATTATTTTAGTGTTTATCATATTGTGAATGTGCTATAATGGTGTAAATTTTTGTTGCATACTTGTGGACTATTTCACTAGATGTTAAAAAGATGTCCCTTGTTTGTGTGTGTTTCTACTAAAATGGTACTATTACCTCTCTCTTAAAGGCTCACTTTAATTTCCCTCCACAGTAGAAGATCCTTGACAAACCTACAATTGAACACTCACCAGGCACACTTGCTTTTTGAAGGTACACCTACATTCCTCTCTCTTGCTAATAGTTAGAGCCAAGGGAAGTCTTTAATAAACTAACAACTAGGCCATATTTCGGATGGGGATCCTATCCCAAATAGTGTGAGGTCTAATTGGGACCACATATCAGGAAGACCCTCTGAATGTTAGTGAGTCTAGCACCATCAACAAGATGGTACAAGGGTGATGATCTAACTAATTGTGTACAACATTCCATTCATGGAACATGTTTATTGGCAAGATCCTTCATTAGATTGGTGTGGCAAGAGAAAAACTTGTGTATCAGTAGAATCAAGTGTATAAACATGGAATTATAGTAGAAAACTATAGAAATAAAATAAAACTATAGAACTTGTAATGGTAAACAGATAAATATTTCTTTGGTCTGTAGCACCAAAACTATGTGAAGTTGTAGAATGTGACTTGCAAATATGCACAACAGTATCAACAAAGAATTGGAGAATTATAGTTATTAGGTTTGTTGCATGAAAGTGTTTAATGAGAGTAGTAACTTATGAACAATGAGTTTGCAATAGCAAAATATTTAAGTAGTAAAAACATTTACATACAGAAGAAGTATAAGGATGTTGTTATAAAAGAGGAAAAATGATGTGTTGACCACCATCAAGCTGGTTTTTAGTCATCACAGTCATCCAATGGTGACCCGGAGGGGTTTTCACCATTATACATTCTTCTTTTTCTTTTTCTTTTATTTTTTCTTGTTTTTGTCTCTTTCTTTTATTTATTTTTTATTATTTATTATTTATTTAAAAGAAATAATAAAAAACTAAGTAGCTGATAGTGCAGGAAAAACTTCCCCTACCCCAACAACTTCAAGGTTTGCATATGCATATTAGGCAGTGTTAAAAAATGAATCCTTAGAAGTAGGATTATGATACAACCTCAGACGATGTCCATTAAAAATATACAACCTTAGATGATGTCAACTAAAAAGAAAATATGTCTGAGACTCATCTATTGTTGTGAATTTCATAGTCATATTGTTAAAATTGATTCTACCTCATAAGGACCTAGTCACCTGGTGCACAACTTCCATATTAAATATTTAAACCTGGAGTCATATAACAAACCTAAATCACCCTTCTGAAGCACCTTATTCTTAATAAATATGTCCAGCCACTTGGTACATTGTTGTTGGATGATATATATTCATTTCACAATATCCAAGTGCTTCTCATCTAATTCATTAGGTTGTTTTAGTTGATGTCTTTGAGTTGCAGTTAAATCTAAATCCACCTCCAAAGCAGTTTTGAGTGTCTTAATTTCAAATTCAATGGGAAAGATAAGACTCTTACCAAATAACAACCCATAAGGAGAGAATATTGTAGTATTCCTCCAAGTAGTTATGTATGTCCATAATACCTTTGGAACTCTGTCAACCCAATCTCTTCGATGACCTACCATGGTATTTGTGAGAATAGCTTCAAGTACCTTGTTAGTACTTTCAAGTTGTCTATTTGGCTCTCGATGGTAGTGTGAGGTGACTCTATGATGAACTTTTTACTTTTGACTAAGTCATGTATTAGTCAAGAAGTAATTTTTTCTCCTCCACCTGTAATTATTTCCTTTGGCACTCCATACTGAGAAAACATTTCCTCAAATATTGTAGCAACACATTCAGTTTCCCTAGTGTTATAGCATACAAAAACCCCCCATTAGTCTTATATTTAATAAAAAATAGGGTCCCTTTTAAAGATATTATCTAAGTGATTGGTTTTTCTTAGCGATAAGATTGTTTATTTTTTGATGAATAAAAGGGATATTGAACTAAGCTAACCCTCTTTTCCAATCAAATAAACCTTTGAAAAACACTAAAAAATACTTAAACTCAAAGGAATCCTAAAATCCTAGAATCTCAGCATCTCATAACTCCAAATGAATTAAATATCAAAATACTTATCGGATCCAGGATCCAGGATTATTGATAAATGAGCCTACCAACTATTGTCCCATTTAAATGTCTTCCTACAAGCTATTCTTCCTGGCTCCCAGTCTAACCCAGAATCCTGAAGATAATTTATAATTCCAATTTAAAGAACATCTGGGATCTGGGATCCACGTCATCCTTTTGGAGAAGGGCCCACATACATGCATAATTGGTTAAAGGTTTGGTGTTTTAGTTAAATTAACTTGAAATCTTGTGAACCCGGAGATCTTATGATAATTCAATTTTTAAGAAGTTATGGAATACGGGATTTGGATATGACATGGATACTACAAATGGCACTTCATGTGGTTTCCCACCTTCCCCACATTAATTAATTTGGTTAATAATCCTCCCATCTGGAACATTAATTGTTGAAACTTGGTTTCAACTTTAACTCTATTTTATCCTCATTTTTAGTTATTATTCATTATTTTTGTAGAAAATTGTTTCGCTTTGCGAAACCATTGTTTTACTACTATAGGAGAATTTAAGCGATAATACCATAGAAGAGATTAAGAAGGCTAAAAAAATAATTAGACTCATGTGCCCAAGACAGTTGGCCCATACAGAGAAATAGTAGATGAAAAGTCACCAGAGGCAAGTTTATTCTGGGAAATAGTTTTTACTATGGATTCTGACAATTCATTATCGGGAAAGATTTATCATATTTCCAAGGATGAGGGGTTACGATCACAGTAAAAAAGGAAACAATAAATGAAGAGATGCCTACTTCCAATCCCATTGTATAGGATCTAGAAAATTCATTCTTGCACAAAATTGTTGCCAAGTCGAGGCTCATGCCATACACAGACATGATAAGATGGGTGGCTAAGGATGTTATAGTCACAAAAAGGAAATGTATTACCAAGAAGGGAATAGTTATTGGTTTACTTGTGGTAGAAGACCTCCAAGATATGTATAAACTTCCGAAGCTACAAATTCATTTTAACAAACAATATGTCGAGGGGTTTACCAAAAAACATGAAGTATTAGTAGAGTTAATGAAGGATTGGAGACAGAATCCTAACCAACATAACATTGAGGCTGATGGTAAGTACATGATTGCTTCTCTTATAACCCCTTCTGGTCAAATTGTTGCTATGTTATATAGGCTATATGTATCACCAGATGTCTCAAAATTCCCAGATGACTAGATTCATTTAATTGATGGCACCTCAGAGGGTGAAATTTTTGACCAGGCGATTATTTTGTGCGATAATTTAGCCAAAAATATTCTTGCATTTCGTAAGTCCTGCATTGTATGTAAAAAAAAATTCCCCCTTTCTATATGTCTTCTTAAATCATGGATTTCCTATGTTTTTCATTGGATTTCTCTTCCTTCAATGGAAATGGAATATTTCTAACCCTTTGCCCATTCATGTCTATCATAATTCCCTATGGGAAAGAAAATATTTTGCATAGTTTTACCAAGTTTTCCATAGGGTAATGATTCCCATTTATGATTTGGTATATGAGAGTAAAACACCAAGAATGTCCCAAGAGGTTATCAATAATCTGAGAACTTGATTTGGGGAGGAATTTTTTACCTGTATTCGGGATTGTGGGATTTATGTTGCACACACATTCTACCCCCTTATATTCTAGATAATTTTCTTTGCAAGGAAGTGGCCTATCAATTGGTTAGCAATGGTCTAACTAGAGCTTTGAGAGAAAGCAAAAAAAGGTCTAGCATGAGTTTCCATTACCACTTGAGATTTTTTATTTAGCAAACTATTAACATGCAGAGAAAGAAATGTCACCTATAGAAGAGCTCAATTTGGATATTATATATTTACAGACGTATGACCCTAAAAAATAAGAAAATAAAGTAGTCGTCCTTGCTGGTATAAGAAAACATATTCATGAGGAAAACAAATTTGATGATATCTTTACTCAGATCTCTTATTTTAAGGCAATATTGCAAAAGGTGATAGATACATTGTCAACTGAAGAACGTGATCAATCCTCTACTTTTAGAGCTTCCATTTTAGAAAAAATGCTTATGGATGCACTAGCACTTCCTACATAAGATCCTATCTGTGATAGCAATCCAACTATATCTAATCAACATGCAACACCATTGTCTACATAGCAAGAAGTTTCATTTCAGCATCAACAAACAGGGGCATCAAGTTCAACACAGTCTAAAGCTGTAATTTCTACATTATCTGAGATGGAGAAATTATTGGATGAGTTTTATCAAACTCTAAAGGGTAGGTAGAGCACACAAAATAAGAAGTTGTAGACTTAACAATTGAAATAGTTTCTCAAAAGACTACAACTAAGAGGGATTATGTTACCATCTAGAACACCCCTAAGGAAAAAGAGAAAAATTAGAGAGCATATACAGATATGGAAGTTCTTCCAGTTCATCCCACTTCCAAAGTATTTCTTAAAATTAAGGAAATACATCCTCTAGATATTTTCTACATTCCACAACACAAAGTATTTGTGAGAAGAGGAAAAAAGAAAAGGAAAATTGATGACTCTCAGAGCCTAGTTTCAGGAAAAACTTCTCAAGTCACACCTGTTGGGGTTCTTTGGAAGGGATCCTTTATTGATTATACAAATGAATTAGGAAATTTAAGTCATTTTAGATGTGCCTATGCTTCTTCTACAATTGATAAAGTCTTTGAGGTGCAAGGTCAAGTCAAGGAAAAATATGAGAAGATTAGTAATTTGCAGTGGGCTTTTGAAAAAGAAAAAGAACAAATCAAGGTTCAGTGGAAGAAAGAGTTAACCTCAAAAGATAATACCATAACAGAGCTGCAAAATATGTTAGCTACATTAAAAATTTAGCATACAAAAGAGATAAATGCAAAAGAAAGCCAACTTAAGAAATCCTTGAGGCAGATAAAATAGCTACATGCTAGCTCATTTCAATTGGATAAGTTCAAGCTTGAAGCTCATGAACTTAACAACCAACTCAAAAAGTAGCAGCAGTTATTCTTTAAAGATCTCAGTTTAATGGAAACCCAATGCAAATTTGGTGACACTTTAGCTGATGAGTTAGTGGACATAATTACTTATTATGATGAAGTAAGAAATAAGCTTAAAGGATTGTTAAAATGGTAGAACATTGAGGAGAGTAGAACATTAGATGGACCAAAGATTAGTGAGAGGAAAACCAAGATTGTTCTTAAAGGCTAGAAAGAGAGAATTCATGCAATTAATGAGCCTATAAAATATGCTCGAGATCTTTCCAACCCCATAGTAGAAGAAGTAAATGACTCACTACTTGAAGCCATATTATTTCAAAACACCCTAATGATTCTTTTCCAGGCATGAAAAGATTATTAGAGTAGTGGGATGAAAAGTAGAATGATATTTCTAAGGAAATTGAGCAATTGAAAAAGGTAAATCTGGATGACAACTGGCAATATGTTGTAAATTCCCATAGTCATTGGTTTCTATTAAAAGCACTAAATAACAATTCCACTCAAATTATCCCGTAATTCAAAGCAGTTATCTTTAGTTGTCAAATCTTGATGAAGCCCTAGATTCCTCCATAGGTGGCACCGCTACTATAAGTCTATGAGAATTGGAAAAGAACCATTGTTCAAGTTTAAGGGCCCCAATTTAATTACAACAAATTTATTTTTATGCATAGTTTGTTAAATCTAGTTGAGCTTTCCTGGAGATTTGTTTTATCTCCTCTCTTTTGTAAACACTCTTATAAATAACCCTTTCATGCTTTTAGGAAGAGGTTCTAGATTTTTGAATGAAAGTGAAGCTTTTGTCACATTATTGTACTCATCTTTATCTTTTTAATATATATTTGAACTATTGCAATTCTAGAAAAGAGTAGATTGATATCGAACCTGGTACTTTTATCTTATCTGTGTCCATTCTTTAAAATAGTTGTTATATATATTTCAATATTTTTTTTGTATTCTTTTGTATTAATTATGGCATTTATCACTTTTGAATGTGTTAGAGCTATGTTGAAAATTCAGCAATAAAATCTTAGTTTGACTTTGCCTTGGTCAAACTAAAGAAAAATTGAATTTATATTTCAGCAGAATTCATGGAGGTAGTTAACTGAGGTGACATGGAACTTGTCACTCAATTAACTCAGTTAATTCGAATTGGGGAAGCTTGAGTTCAACTCAATATGTTTGAATGCTAATTTGTAGCAATCTAGTTTAGTTAATTTGAGTTATTATTAGTTAAACTAGTTCTAACTATCAGAAGAACTAGTGGAGGTCAAGTTGTGGGGAAGTGGAAATTCAACCACACTTAGTGATCAACCAGTATCAATTAACGCAAAATAATTGTTGCATGTAGAGAATTCAAGTTTCCCAGTTGAGATGGAGATTCCAAGGTAGTGTACTATCAGTTGTAGCATATTCCAATGTGTACAGGTGGTCCATGTAGTTAGAGGAAGGACTATAAGGAATTATGCAATTCAATAGTGGGAAATTCCTAAATAATAGGTGTCAAATTCCCAAGGAAACAGTGTAAGGAAATAGGAGCTTGGAGGGCTTGAAAATTGGCTAAGTGGTGGTCAGATTCAGTGAGCCAAGCAGAGGGACAAACTATACACATGCAGGTTGTGCTCTGGCTTAAGCAAGCATATGTATTTCATCTCTTTTCTCTGATTAGTGCAATATATATAGTAAGGGGTTTTAAGTGGTTTCTTTCCCCTAGATAAATATTTGTGCATGTGTGTTGTTTCCTTTCTCATGTCTATGATTCTTGTTCTAGATGGTGAATTAAGTTTTGCAGATCTGTAGAGTAGCTTCAAGTCTTGTGATTTAGCAAATTTCATAAGTAGTATTGAATATACACACTAATTTATACATGGAATTAGAGTTGGAATCACTATAGAACAGATATTTCGAAGTTTTCATTCCAGTAATTTCAAATTTGAATATTATTGTTGCAAGTTTTCTTTAGGATTGATAAGATGGCTTTCAATGGACTCGGGTTCGAGTATGCCTTGGAAGGCACCTCAAACTTTTTTACATGGAAGGAACACATGAAGGCAACATTAGATGAAAATGGGTTGGTAGAATACATCATGATAGATGTAGCAAAACCCCAAGAATCTGAAGCACAAAATCTTGCTCAATGGAAGAAAGATGTTGAAAAAGAGAGGAGAATCATATTGTAGGGAGTGTGGGATCATAACGTCTTGAATCTCCACAGAAAAGAGACTTCATTTGTGATGTGGAAAACACTCACAGAATTGTTCGAGAATAATAGTGACCACAGGATGTTGGCACTCAAATACAAGCTTCCAAGTATCAAGATGCAGAAGAATGACATAATTTAATAGTATCTAAGTAAGTTTACACAATGTTGTAATGAACTTGGAGGGTTCAGTCTTAATGTCCTTGAAGAAGGCTTGTTGGCTCTATCCCTTTTCAGCCTTCCCAAGAGCTCACATAGCTATCAACATTCAATAAATGGTATAGAGAAACTACCAAGTTGGGAGCACTTATGATCTGACTTGGTGCAAAAAGAAATAAGCCGGAATACTAAAGATGAGACTTCATCCAAGGCTGAGGGTGAGGATAATTATGCCTTGGATGGAAAGGAAAAGAAAGAGAAAGGGAATAAATCCCAATCCAAAGTAGAATCTAGTCAAGGGGGTAAGAAGAAAGAGTTTTCTAGAATCAAGTGCTTTCACTGTCATGAATTTGGGCACTATGCCACAAAGTGTCCACACAAAAAGACAAGCAAGAAGACCTATGGAGGAGCAGTGGGTGAAGCTCTGTCTTCGTAGTTTGAGCTTGACTTTACTCTCATTGCATGCATGGAAAACATAGTTATGGAAAGTGTATGGTACTATTGTGCCATACAACAACCCCCCATTTCATATCATTGAAATTCCAAAATTATAATGTGAAATGGGTCCCTTTTGATTTTTTGTTTTAAATTGGTATCAATTTAAAGTTCTATTTCAAAAAAGGTTCGAATAAAAGAAAACATTATTAAAAGGCCTTTTTAATAAAACCAATCGATAAACCCCAACATAAAACGATTTATCTTTATCATTGCAATAAAGCGATCGCAAGATCGCATATCGCAATGACAAAGAAAGCTCAACTTAAGGGACATCTTGGTTTTCGCCGATGCGAAATCGCAATCAGATATCGGCAAAGCATAAAGTAACATGAGTAATGACCCTTGCTTTGATGCGATGCGAAATCGGCAATCGGCAATCGGCGATAACGCTTAAAGTGCAAAGAAGCTCCTCCTCACCCGATGCGATGCGAAATCGCTATCAGCGATCGGCGACTCACCATGCCCTCATCCTAAGCAGCCCTACCAGCTATGCCCGACGCGATGCGATATCGCTATCGGCGATCGGGGATTCCAAACAAAACCAATGCAATAACTTAGCATTTCCCTGATGCCCGATTGCGTAAAGGGTAAAAAAGCGCAGTTTTCAAAGTAACAGTCATAAAAGCAGTTTAATATGATTTATTCGTAATTAAGGCCATATCCTTTGAAAAGCCGCTCATCCGCGTTCAAACCGCCAAATCACCCAAAGCATGCTTCAAATAAATCATTCGGCCATTAATCGAAGCAACTGGAATTAATGAGATTGACAGGCCGTAACGACCATTTAATGAGAATAATAGGCTTGGGATCTATCCACAGATTTGATCCTAAGGCCACCTTAAGTCGATTGATCGCTATGAATGCACCTAGATATATATATTTCATTCTGTTCAATTCATGTTATTGTTGCCTGTGTTACGCCTATCTTTCACTCTGTGCAGGATTCTTCCATAGAAACAGAAGAAAGTGGAATGGAAAGAAATCCAAGAAGACTATAATGCCTACTGCTCCGCCAGCCACAGGGCAAGCTGTCGTTGATCCAAGTGGAAAGAACAAAGGGCTGATATCAGATACGACGTGCTTAGGACTTACCAGGACCACTTGGCAAGGAACGTATAATTTGATTGAAGCAGAAGAGCCAAAGGTGACTGGGATAGAAGTCTCATGCGATAATACCAGCAAATCCAACGCCAATTTAAAAGACTTGGTTGACTCCTTTCTGCACAGAATAGCGGCCCGGGAGAAAGTTCTCCCATACACGGATGTGGTAAGATGGGCAGTCCAAGAGCTCCCAATTATCAACAGATTATTTAACACTGCAGACGGGAGGATTTTCGATTCGTTTCGAGACGAAGACCTAAGGCTAATGTATCACCTACCGCCAGAAGAGAAAAAATATAATGTGGCATTTTTGGAGAAATTTCGAGCAGAGAACGAGACCAAGTCTGAACCAATTCGAGGCTGGAGACAGAATCCAGCGAAACACAAGCATGAAACCTCGGGTAAGTACTCAGTTGACTCCCTATGTTCTCCTTACTGCTATGCTAGAATTATGATGTGTAGGTTATGGGGATTGCATGACTGCCAATTTCACCATAGAAATGGTCCCCTTAATGGAGGCGGCATGTAGTGGAGAAATTATGGATTGGGCGGTTATATTATCAGACAAGTTAGCCAAAGCCATTCTCGATTTCAGGTCTGACTTTCGCGTCACAGAGAGGGTTATTCCGCCATTCTATTACAGTGCCTATGTGATGGATGTGTTGTGTTTTAATTCTGAATTTCCTGTATTGGGATGGAGGTGGACGTCGCAAGACCCCACACCCATTCATATATATTATAAAAAATTATGGAAGACTAATTATAAGCACCACCTTTATCAAATCTGCAACGGTTTTATGTTGCCAATTCATTATTCTATTTTTGATAAGCTTGCCCCGAAGATTTCTGAGCAAGCAGGGGTAGATTTGACTGCAATAGCAAGTTGGTTTGGGGAGGAGAAATTCACCTACATCAGACTTTTTGGCAGTCAGGCCAGGCCACATGTGCTACCACTTTACATCCCCGATAAGTTACTTGCCAGGGAAGTAGCTTATCAAATCAGTGCTGATGGGGTTACTCAGACCCTGAAAAGAGCGAAAAAACATGTTTGGCCCTCTTTTCCTTTACGAATTGGAATTTATACCCTGCATGATATCAAACATGTAGAGAAGGAAGTTGGGAAAATGAATTTGCTTACTCTGGCTACCCTGCCAAGAAGGCAGTATGATCCGAGGAAGATCGATTACAATGCGCTCGACCAGGCCAAATTGGCCAAGGTCGAGCACAAAGAAGACAGATTCGAGGATTTGTTTGCATCGGCCGAATCACTGTATCAAGTTAAGTCGCTTGCCAGAAATGTGTATAACGATGAAGGGCTAGTTGAATTTAACAGAATTAGAGAACAGAGGTTGCAAACTCTGCCTCTAGACCTGTTAGCGACTGTCCCAACAACAACAAGATCAAGCGAGCCTGAGCAGCTAAGTAATACGCCTCCTTCTACTACATCAAAACAGCAGGAGGAAGCACATAGCCAGAGGCAAGAAGTAACCCAGGAAAATGTGCAGCGCCAAGAAGAGATCTAGGCGAAAACCCAAGAAGAGAGCACCTCTAAAAATAATAATGATATACTAGTTGATCCGAATTTGCTACAGCAATGGAAGCAATTCAGTACAATCATCAGCAACCTAGAGTGCTCGAAAGATGATGAGATTTATAAAGAAGGCAACACGCAAGAAGCGACATCGATATCGGTTTCGAGCGAAACCAGCGGCCTACCCAAATCAAAAGATCCAGAGATAATTCCTAAAGATCCATCGGGTGAAATCATTTTGCAAATTGAAGAGATTCCCCCTTTGGATGTATTTTATAGCCCTAAGCATAAAGCTGTTGTAAAGCGATAGAGGAAAAGGAGAAGAGCTGATCAACCTTCCCTATTCCCTGAATCAACAGTGACGGGCAATGTTGTGTGGAAAGAAGAATTCGACCCCTCCGATGACTTAACCAAGCTATCACAATTCGTTGGAGCATATTCGGCGGCGACCATTGATAAAGCATCGAAGGTGAGCAATTTATTAAAAGCCAAGGATCAGGACATCTCTTCGCTACAGGCGAAATTATCGGAAGTTCAGCAGAAAGCAGAGCAGGCGGAACAAGAATTGTAGTGCAGCAACAGAACAATAATCAGCTGACTAAGCAATTACAAGAGGAAAAGCAAAGGATTGATGAAGGCGCAATCCAAAGACAAAGGGAGCTATCGGCGGCATTAGAGCAATTGAGAATATCGACTGAGGGAACAATGAAAGCAAAAGATGAACAAATCGCTCAATTGACCACTCAAATTGAGCAAATGAAAAAGCTCCCTCAGATAGATGAATTCAAGGCAGAAGCGCTTCAGTTAAATAAGGCATTAATTAATCAAGTTAAGTTATTATGTCAGCAGATTACACAAGCAGAACCATTGTGCGAGTTGGTAGCATCCATAAGCGAAAAGGTAGACAAAGCAAGGACCGATTTGGATCAGGCCGAAGAAACACTGACAAACTTTATAGAATGGCAGGATTCCGATGTAGGCCAGGCAGCTAATCTACCTAGAATTCTGGAATCGCACAAAGAAATATTATTCATAGAATGGAAATCGCAACTGATGAAGGCAGAAAGAGCAATTTCCATATGCAAAACAACCACTGGAAATTTGATTGAATTAGTAAATAATACGCTTTATTTGTCTAATATGATTTTCCAATGTACTCCGGGTCAATTAACAGCGACAAATATGTTGGAGCACTCTTGCTATCCGGAGCTGGAGAAAAACGGAAGATTGATCGTTGGAATTAACAGTTTAACATGGGATGCTTATTGGTTCTTCTTAATCAAGCCATACAGCCAAAGAGCTGCCTTGAAATACCTCACGGATGCTGTCGGGTATATTGTACCCGACATTCAGGATGCCACCTTCGCCGCCCAATTCAGTTTGCACCTCAACAGACCGCCAGAAGTGGAGCCGATGCTTGTGATAAGCCAGCTCAGGTTTAAGGGCAAACAACCTGAGTCATGACTCACATCGCCGACTGCCAGACCGCCTCTGAGAAATAGATCGCATTTACTGAT
>APFE030382430.1:0-21955 GCA_000404065.3 Pinus taeda | reverse complement strand
AATACTCCTTGGTTGTGAATTTATAAGTGCATTGATGAAAGTAGAGCTTATCACAAAAGAGAGAAATGATCTCATGAGGTGATGTGTGACTCACAAGATGGGTAATTCACCTATATGTGTAAGCAAAGGGATTCCTAAAAGGGTTTGCAACTCCTAAATGTACTATTTCTCTTCAATAGTGTCAGAGCAAGAAAATTGTTTCTATTATTAGAGTGTCTAGTGGAAGAAAGGTGTAAGTGAAAATAGTGCAAAATAATGGATGAAGGAAGATTCATTAATTTTGAAAGTCCATTGGGAGTAGAGTGCCATTGAGTAGAAAAAACAAGGCTTCACACAAAACAACACATTTAAGTGAATAAAACTATCCAACGATTGAGAAAATTCAATGGACAACTAGAGGTAATGGAAACACATGACATGATGAAACTGGTTAAGTTGGTTGGAGAGACCACAATGTGAAGGAAAGGGAATGAAATAATGTGCAACATTACAATGTGTTGAAATCTTCTAATCAAATAAAATTGGGACACAAATTTCTATGTGAAGGAAGCTGCCAATGGAGCATATTGGATGGAATTATTATAGTGGGAAAGTAGGACTTGGCTAGAAAATATTCAAATTGAAAAATATCAACGCATAAATGAGCAAAGTGAGAATGCACTAGGTAGCAAATATTTAGAGAAATTGAAGGACAACCATCTACAACAAATAAGTAAAGAAATAAATATAGAATAAATATGCATTATATGAAATACCAAAAAATTATGTTGAGTGCATACGGTTGGACAAAAGATCACACTGGGGGGTGAATTAGTGTGACAGTAATTTAACCAGTCCTCAAATTTTCATCAATGAATAATTATGTACCAATGCATCATAACCATTTGCAACATATCAATAAACAAAGTAATGCATCATGAAGCTATCATCACATCAGTAAGACATCAAGAGCCATCACATCCACAAACATAGACACAAACTTTTACATGGAAACCCATATGGGAGAAAACCACAAATTATTCTTCTTATTATTCTTCAATTCATTACATAGATTTGTAGGCATCAACTTGTTGGAGGAACCCACCCCTAAAATATGGAAGTTGCTATTTCCATATGGCTACAACCTAATTGAAAAACCAACCTAAAAGTTGTACAAGAAACAACTCATTGTAGGTTACAATATGACTGAGGCACCAACCTCAATAATGAGCTAGTTCCAACCTAATCTAGGCTCCAACCTAATTGAGGCACCAACATCGATAATGGCAAGCTCCAACTTGCTCTAGACTCCAACCCGATTGAGGCACCAACCTTGATGATGAGAAAATTTAACCTACTCTAGTCTCCAACCTAATTGAGGCACCGAACTTGATGATGACTAGGCTTTGACCTATAATAGGATCCAACCTAAGTGGAGGTACCCAAATCCTTCTTCAACTCCTTGTGGACCTCTTTTCAATATATTTCAAATTGAATCCACCTTCTCTTCAGATAATATAATTTTTTGAATTAAATAACCTATTGTTGTACTGTTATCCATGCTCTACTCCAACTACTTCATCAATCTAGTCACACAAACTTCTTCTTGGAACCCATTTTCCCCATATATCCAAAACCACTACAACCTTCTTATAAACTCTCAAACTCAAGCAAAAGAGAAATTACGATCATCAAATATTTATCAATAATACATTTTATGCCTTCAAGATCATCCACCTCTAAGCCCTAATCATTGTGCATCTTCCGGAATTCAATTTGGACCAATAATGAGCCCATAAACTCAAAATAACAATTTAAAACCATATAATAAAATTAACCATTATACAAATTCCCTCTTTCAGGGAACATCAGACAAAATGGTCTTATTTTGGCAGCAAGGCTACAAAATGTATCTTGTCAATTAGTTAAACATTCAACATAATGACTTTCAATAATCATAAAAAAATGGTCTAACTTTATTACCCCCGAGACTCAAACTAAGGTCTCAACCAATCCACTACCGGTGCCCCACCAAATGAGCTAAAAATGAACCTTGTAAACTTATTCTCCCAATGTTGTACTAAATTTGACTTTGAACTAGTGTGAATGTGTGGACCCACCTTACATGCCAAACATTGGTTTGACATGTTAGGGGTTGTGTGCCAACATATATCATTCAAGCTTTTTGAGGGATAACAACATGGAATGAATTAAACTTGGATACGTGTAATGCCTTGGCCACATCATAATTGTAGATCGAACTAAGGCTCAACCTAAGGTTGATTGGTAATCCTTTGACTTCAACGTGTTTCACCCTTTGACTTGGATCTGAATTTGGCCAATCAAATTGGTCTCCCTCAAGCTTGGACAATGCCTTGTGATACCTATTGGTTGATAATCAAAGTGAGGCAACACCTAACCGGCCTTGGGTGTATGATAGGCACGATGCCCCTTGACAACCAGTAAAAATAATTGAGTCTCCTTTGAACTTGAATAAATAGTGAGAACAAAGAACAAGGCCCCTCTAGGCTTGGGTGAATATTATGTAGTGAGGATAAGGTGCCTCTAGGATCGGATAAATACTGTGTACTAAGGAAAGAAGCCCCTTCAGGCTTGGGTGAATACTATGTATTGAAAACATATTGGTCTATTGCTTCGTCTAAATTTATTAAAAATAATTTATGCTTTGTGAAATATTGTGTTTTGTTTACTAGTTGTTGATTTTGGGTAGCATCGGATGTGGTCTAGCTCTGAAATTTTGTACGACGAAGGAAACACGCTCACGGCTTTGATTTATGGGAATAATTAGGTCTTCCCATTCTTCCAAAATTCCTCTTGGATGAGCTTTAAAACCAAAAAATCTTTAGGTTGAAAGTGGAAGGTGATTTCCCAAAAAATAATCCCAAAACACCATCAAAAGCACTTCCTTTTAGGCATTAGTTCTCCTAAATGTTAAAAAATGCTTCAAAAGTACTACTTCTAGGAAACTAGTTTACCTACATAAGGTAGAACTATAGTTCTAATTCATTATGAACTATATGGTGGGGAAGAGATAAGTTTTGCATCACATTTAGTGTTTCTCTAGTTGTATTAATATTTTGATGGCTAAATATTCCGTTTTGAATTTACAAATGGTACCATAAACTATGAATGGAATGGACTCTCTGAAGTTTCATGTGCATAACCTATATTTTTCTAGAAAGAAAACACATGTAAATGGCTTACAATTAAGTATGCCTCCTGCTCCACATGTACTTGGATATTTTAAAGTTGTCATTAAAATACCCATAAATGCTTGATGTTTTTGTTCTCGAATCTACAACAAGGCAATACTTTTTCACCTTTACTAGTTTCTCAAATAATACGTAGCTCATTTAAGTTCACAAGAGACCTTGTATGGTTATATATATGCTCCTTGGAATAGGTCTTCATTCCTAATTAGTCATACCACCCACAAAATGAAGCAGGGCAAAGGTTTATGTGCTTTTGATCTTTATACCTCTTGATCTTTCAACCATATTTCTAATGCTTCTAATGTGTTTTCATCCCACACCTTTTGCCACTAGTGATGGATCTCTAGTTGGGTTCATTCACTGCAATATGGATAAATCGCTAAAAGGGTTGTCCAATGAAGCTCCCATATTGCAATATGGATAAATCGCTAAAAGGGTTGTCCAATGAAGCTGCCATATTTCACTAAGCATTCATAGATATGGATATGGGGTCCTCTCTTATCCTAAAATAAGGATAAATCTGTCGGGGAGAAAATATTACTTGATATATGTAATTATAGTGTTTTACATTGAAAATAAAATTTCATTTGTAATTGAGAAAGTGTATTTACTAATTTGGAGACCCTTACGAGAAACTTTTCAGCGTGTAACACTACACAACTCTTCTATGAAATAACATTGAATATAAATATAATGATGCTTGCAGAATTGTCCATTCATAATGGACATCTCCTTGGACTCTATTCCCTTCTTGAAAGAGACTGGAAATGATATTAATAAGTTTCATTTTAAGAGAAAAAAGAAAAAGAATGAAACAACATATTACCTCATTTACTTGTATTTGTATGGAAATGGATTTGTACAAAAACTCCTTGAGGAAGATAAAATTGGTAAAGATTATATTTTAAGAAAACCATAAATTATCATCTAGTTGATTCTCATAAAAATGTCACATTAATAATATCAGAGTAGGTTGAGCGCCTTTAATCTTGCATATTATGTTATTAAGGTCATATTGAGTATTTTGATTGTTTCTATTATCCATTTTTTGAAATCTTAATTCAACCATTCTCTTAGTCACATGCTAAGGAAAGAAGTGGAGTGCCATTTTCTTCCTAATTCTCACTATATATAGAGCAGTAAATCTTGAATGGACAAGCCAAACCATGAGACATAAAGCATTGCACTCATTAGTATTACTATGTTTCTTGTATTACAAACCCAATGTTAAGTAGAGGCAATTGTATTGTTGAGTTTCTTATATTATAAAAGCAACTTTGAGAGGCAATTGTATCGGTGGGTTTCTTATATTATACAAGCAACTTTGAAAAGAGGTGAGGTGGGTGTTTTATTTAGGATAGTTCATTGTCAAATATATAAATTTGTTTCTTTAGTGAAATTTTATTTTACTTAAACTTTTAACTATCTTTTCAAAATCTTCTCAGGAATGAAAATTTTAACTGAAATTTCCATCAAAAAAATTACTTTGACAGTAATTAATATCCTCAATTATAATTAATAATTATGTTAGTTACTAATCAAAGAAAATAGATAAAAAGAATTAATTGTGAAAAAAAATTAAAATTTGTTTAATAATGTCTGACTTTTTAATGGAAACTAAATTATATTTAATTTATGATAAAAAAAAAAAAAAATATATATATATAATATATATATATATATAGATAGATATTTATGATAAAAGAAATAAAAATGAAACTCTCGCCATTATGTTACCAAGTTAATAAGAGATTAACGCAAATAATACTAGAAACAACTTATAAAATATAATAAGATATTAAAATATTTATTGCCGTATTGATATGGAAACATAACAATCCCCTGGATTAGGGCAATTGCCAAGGAAATGAATAGCATAATCACCACTTTTGCTTGAGAGTAAGACTGAGGTAGCTCTCCCTCTTCCTTAGCTACTTCTATTTATAGCATTAGGGTTTTGTTATTAGGGTTTTGTTCTTATACGCATTTTTACCTTTTTTTATTTTTATTTTCCACCATATATATATATATATATATATATAATAATGATTGTTCTAGAAACGCCGTACATATAGCAGTTAGGGTTTTGTTTATTAGGGTTTTTGTTCTTATACGCCATTTACCTTTTATTTTATTTTTATTTTCCATATATATATAAAATAAATAATGATTTTTAAGAAACCCTACATATACATATAACTTGTGGTGGTAGTGGAGTTTCTTAGAAACAATAATATGTATATATATATAGATATAGATATATAGATATATATAGTCAAAAAAATTTCCGGTTAATTTTTAACCAAAATTTAGCAGAGATTTTTAAAAACTAGCCATTTTAGTTATTCAATTTTTTTAAGGCGTTGAATCCATTTACACATTCAAAATTGTAATTTAAACAACAAACAATAACAATTTTTCTTGAAATTGTATTCACAGATTCAGGTGAAAAAAAGGTAATTCGGTCAATCAAATAAGATACGCTAGTAGTCTAACTAATAGACAAAATGACCATTTTCCTAGCATTTTTTCTAGTCAATTTTGTTCAAAATCTGGTTCAGAATTTTAAAAATCATAAGTTTAAGATACACTAGTGGCTTAACTAATAAACAAAATGGTGAGTTTGAGCATTTTTCTAGTCAATAAACAAATGGTCATTTTTCTAGTCAATTTTGTTCAAAATATGGTATATATTTTTAAAAATCACAAGTCTAAGTTGTTCAATTTGCAAAGATCTAGTGCCTCACGTGTTTTTCAAGGTGATGAATGCATAAAGTGTATTTAAAACCCAAGAAATCATAATCTCACTAGAAATTCATAAACTGTATTTAAAACACAAGAAATCACAATCTCACTAGAAATTCACCAATTTGTTGTTGGTTGGAGCTTGTATTGGTAGGGGGAATTTTGTACATTGAAATTATTGATAAAATAAATCATTGAATGGGATACAAGATGGATGATGATGTTGGGTGGCTATGATTATCAAGAGAAAGGTAAGGGTCCAATGAAGAAATTATCAGATGCCTTATCACATGCCAAAATTAATTTTTATTATTCATATAATGTCTCTTTTACTTAATAGAGTCCATTCCTTGAATAAGAAAGTATGGTTTGAGTGTTTGCATGTAAGAGGTACATGGGAAAGTCATCTTACTTATCTGTGATAGCATGGGATAGGTACAATCTTTCTAGGAAAATGGGTCAAAATCAAATCATGCATGAAGGAAGTAAAAAGGAAATTTGAGTAGAGAGTTTAGACAATTTTAACAAGTTGGAGATGGACAACAAGATGTGAGTTCGTTGTCGAAAAAGAGAAAAACCCATGTTGTTTATGAAAACAACTATGTGGGGGCTTAGTTTATGTTGAGAATTAGGGTGTGTGCCTATGATTGTTAATTTGGCTATATTTAAGTGTTTCTTGTTGAGGAAATTGCTCAAGTTCCTTGAGAATGTTAATGTAAGAACTCCCAAAACAACTGATGCAATGTCAACGATGCACATGTTTTCTATAGTTCTGACCTCACTAGATTTAGGTGAAAATTAAGTTTCCCCAATAGAAATATGTGGGTTGAACTCCCCCAAATTCATTTTTTGTCAAATTATTAGCACAAGCGAAAAATTCATGCAATGGAAGGGGATGAACATGGCTTAGGAGGGAAATTTCATGGATTCTATGGGAGTCACAAACTTGATTTTTTTGGAGAATGGATAAGGTAGTGAAAATTCCACAACATAACCTTTGTCACCATAGCTAAAAACTACTAGTGATAAAGAATATATCACCAAACATAAAAAAATAGAAACAATAAAGAATGTAGCACCAAACATAAAAATAAAAAAATCTTAATAATAAACAATATATTTCCATAGATAAAAATCATGGGTGATACAATGTGAATTGCCAAGGAATTTTTTTATTTTTTTTTGGTGGGTGATACAATGTGTATCACCAAGGGAAAATTTTGTGGGTAATATTAAGATGTATCTATAAATAGAAATTTCCTGAGAATACAAAGCCATTGCAAGAAAAAAAGAAGGAAAATGGTACTATTGAGCAAGGGAGGTTGCATATATCTTGAGAGAGTGCCTATATAATTATATGGAGGCACATTTGGAAGTGTAACAAAATAGCAATGAAAAAAATGACAATTTTATAAAAATAGGGCACTATTGATGAATACGGGAACCCCTAAGGATAGAGTGCTATGTCAGGGGATTATTAACGATATGAATAGATGCTATGTGAAGATAGATAAGCTTTATTGCATTTTTTATTTCAAGGATTGACCATAAATGAATGATGAAAGGTAAGGAAGATGTTTCCATATAGAAAGAATTTATGAATATTGGGACCAATGCACCTCATTAATAGGTGAAACCAAAAATAGAACAAGAATGAAACAAACTAGTAGGTGAAGAATGAAATTAATATCCACATTGAGATAAGTAATTAATCCAAAAATGGATACTGGATAAACCTCTAAGTATAAAAGACTTCATATAACAGGTAAAAGGTGCCAAATGGCACAAATCCTTTGTAAATCAGAGGAAAATGAAAATCGAAGGCTACTCTCGGAAATAGTCTCATTGCAGAGAACTCCTCATTCTGAATCCAACACAACTTGAATGGGCGAAAACAGACTTCAGATAAAGGAGTTATCATAAAAAGAAGTTCCCCTTTGTTCCTTGGGAAAGAGGCAAAAATCTGAAGAAATAAGGCTTATCGGAGGCCTGAACAGTGAGTGAACAGGAGCCATCAGATCTGGCCGATCAACGGATCAAATCCGATCGGCATATCGCATCGGCAGTGACAGGTGGAGGCAATCAGAGGCATAACATGCGATGGGATCGGGCTGATCTGATACCACGATCACCGATATCGGCGGATCGCAATCGGCACTGGCATACACCATACTATATGGGAAAGACCTTGGGCTTGTGCGATCTGCGATTGCAACTTGTCGCATCACAGTATCGCGTCGGCACATTACAATGGAGCGGGGCCAATATATATATATATATATATATATATATATCTATGTGATGCGATAGCCGGAGCCGCTGGAGATATGGGTGATATCTCATCAAATTTGAGATCCGTAAAACGACCATTTTATATATATTTTGCATATTTCGTTTAGTAAACGAAATATGAAAGGAAGTGCTTGATGCAATATTGCGGACCTGAAAGGCCTTATTAATGCTGTTACATATAATTTCAAGTCCGGTAAGCGGGATTTTCAACGTTTTTTTATGTATTTTCAATACAAAGGGAAATAGTGATATAAGCGAGACTTGCAATGTTTTAATGCAATTATAAAAATACAAAGGGGCAGGCCCTTGTGACATGCAATTATGACTCACAGGCGGACCCGATAATGTTATAGAGTGCAGTTATGAAAATTTGAAGTCTGGAATAGTGCTTTCTACGGATTTTCCCGTGTTTTACAATTTTCTCTATGTAAACAGGGAACTATTGTTTCTAAGGATTCCAAGCGCCGATAGTCCCCTTCCGTTACAGTATAGGTGGCGTCCATCCCTGAGGGCGTTTAGTAATGATTTCTAACGCTCAGGGATGGGATTTGAGCGGACTGTGGCGAGAAGACAAAGAGCCCAAAAGGGAAAACAAACAGACAGCGCCGATTTGGCTTGAAAGCCATAGAACAAACGAAACAAGGGGGTTGTTTATGGCTGTTGAGATTTAGTTGGTTGCTGAGGTTGCTGAGGTTGCTGTTGTTGATTTTTTATTACTGATAGTGAAGCCAAAGCAGGAAGCTGAGGTGAAGGAGGAAACACATAAGAAAAAGAGTAGCCAAGGGAGTCACTTGGAAGCCGAGTGAAAAACCAAGAGGGTTGTAAACTGATAGAGGGCAGAAATAAGCCAGAGTCGAAGAGCCAGAGCCAGAGCTAGAGTCGAAGAGCTAGAGTCAGAGCCAAAGAGCCAGAACCAAGAGCCAAGAGCCAGAGCCAAGAGCCAGAGCTTCAAGAGACAAGGG
The DNA here is from genome assembly GCA_000404065.3 of Pinus taeda. NCBI lineage: Eukaryota > Viridiplantae > Streptophyta > Pinopsida > Pinales > Pinaceae > Pinus > Pinus taeda. The sequence continues at coordinate 12,744 of APFE030382430.1, read as the reverse complement.
ATAATGGTGTTTGAACCCACTATTTCTATGTAGAACAACAGGAATTGAGCCCAGAGCTTGTAAAAAAAAGGACTTATGCCATAATCCCAGAGATCCTAGTTGAGTTGACTAGAGCTCACGGAGATGTAGCCCAAGAGTTGTGGGTGAACTCCTAATTAATTTGTTGTCTTATGTGTTTGTTTTTATTGCTGCATTATTCATTGTTATATGCATTTATATATCAGTTTAAGCACATTCACATATCAGCACAAACAACATATTTTCAAACATATAATTAGTTTAAAACAAATACTAGCATACACCCATGTTCTCAAGCATTATTTAATTCCGCATTGGTTGATCAATAAAACTTGGGAAAATTTAAAGCTTTGGAAGTGGGAGAGGTCTTGTAAGTTAGACAAGAAGCCTGAGTGCCCCATTTTCAGATCAGGTGGTATCGGAGCTTAAGTTTGATTAACCCCACCTTCAAGGAAGGTTATATCATAATGCTTGATTGACAAAGCAAAGACTACTTGTATGAAAGGTGTTGAACAACAAGAGGTTGATTGTATGCTTGTTTTGTAGACTGACTCTTTTCTAAGTTTGCAGAGGTAAAGGGAAAGTTGTTGCTAGCTCAGTCCAGGAAGGACAAATAGGAAGAAGGGTTGAAGACATTCTTCTATCCCAAGGATCTCAAGGCAATCCCTAGAGCACACGAGGTTTGTTGCAAAAGTTTGCTGAATAAGCTCTTTATTTATCCCGTTGAAGTTTTTTTTTTTCATTGACATAATGACAACTTCTACAAGTGGATCCTCAAATTCTGTGTTCTTCACAAGATTCTTTGGTGAAGACATGAAGCAAGAATTGTCCACCATGATGGATATGGTTAGAGAAATGTATGAGGATGGAAGGAAGAGCAACAGACTTAGAGAACAGTTGAATTCCATGAAAGAAGAGAAGCAGTTGCTTTCTGACAAATTGCAGGAGATGGAGAGGCAACTTCATATTGCAAATATGAACCTGAAGAGGATGCATGAGTTGGAGACACAACTCTTTGTTGCCCAAGAAGCCTTAGTCAAGTATTAGCTTGAAGAAGAGGTAAACCATTCCAGTTTGTCTTCAAATTCCTCTAAGGATGCTTATATTGGTTCTTTTGAAAAACATACTAGAGGCATACGTTCCAAGCTAATGTCCAAGATGGGCTATGAAGGGAAAGGCTTGGGTAGACATGCACAAGGTGTTGTTGAGCCAATAATAATTGAGGAAAGGCCTAAGTATTTGGGTCTTGGCTATGGACAAGCTTATGGAGAAAGTTCCAAGGCTGCCATGAAGGGCATTGAAGTAGCTCCAAGGAGTTGCATTATAGTGTGTGAAGATTGTATTCAGGAAGAATGAAATAGCTTGAAACATCATTTGTAGGATGCAGGTGTTCAGAAGCACACACTTGAACCGGAGAGTTGGGGAGACTCCAACATCCTTGAAGAGATTGATGGTGTTCCAAAGGGAGCCACTTCTTCATTTGCTTCACCTCCGCATGAAGGCAATAAAGGTGAAAGAGAAAGGAAGCAGAAGAAGGAAAAGAAGCAAGAAGCCAAAGGCCCATTGGACAAGGCAAATCATGTTGTCAAGAGGATGCACATGCAGTGCACTCACTGCCATAAGCAAGGACATCTTGCTGTAAAATGTTGGACACTGAATCCAGCAATGCTTCCACAGAAGCTGAAAAAAGTGGAAAGAGAAGATGGCAGAAATGGAAGTGAAGATTCCATGAATGATGTGTCTCAGAATGATTCACATGATGATGCTGATGTGCAGACAAAGGTAGTACCTTTGAAAGGGATTAGTAAGGAATGGTTAGAGTTCTTATCGGATTGAGATTGCATGTCTATTAATGCATCTACATTATATTTCATTTCAGCTTCGAAAGTATAGTGTGCTTAAGTGAAAGTTGAAGGATGAAATGCATGCATAAGCATGAGAGGCATGAACACATGGATGCTAATGATTTCCTTGTTTTTGAACATGTATGTGTAATTAAATTGCAGAGTTGATTGCTTTAACATGCTTGTGATGCCATGTTGACTTGGGAGAAGTTAACTTGGTATCCAAATGGAGATAATGATGAAGTGCTTCATCTTTTGAAAAAGAGTCCTCATGGTCTTTTTCTACATGCTTGACTTGAAGGGTCATTTGTTTAAAATGCATGTTTTGTGGGCTTGTTACCTAGTCCATCATTTGTATGCAGATGTAAGACATGGAGGTGTTCACAAGATGTGAGATCTGTTTCCTTGTTGAAGCAGGAATTTAGTCCATCCAGTTGTTGTCCGTATGCCTGTTGTTTTTAACAGATGTTGTTGGCAGCTTCTCAAATAAGTACAAATGAAAGCCTTGTGGAGCAGATGTACTTCACATTTGTTGAGCCACCTTGGATCAATGATCAAGGTAGAGAAGCTCAAAACTACCTTCTATAACCATTTCAGCAGAAGTTCTGCAGGAACGTAGGGAGGAAGACAGTTCTTCCCAAGAAGACCAGCTCATCCAAGAAGGGAAGTGGTTAGAAACTTTGGTTCAGAGGCACTATGCAATGGCAAGTGTAGGGAGGCTGGAAGAAGAGGGTGAGTCATTCTCATTTACTGTTCAAATCAGTATATCAGTCTTTTGGAGACCAAAAGTTCTCTTAGTGGGAAGGTGTGATCCAAAAATGGATCTTGGATAAACCTCTGAGTCTAAAAGACTTCATGTAACAGGTAAAAGGTGCCAAATAGCACAAATCCTTTGTAAATCAGAGGAAAATTAAAATCGCAAGCTCCTCTCGGAAATAGTCTCATTGCAGAGATCTCCTCATTCTGAATCTAACGCAACTTGAATGGGGGAAAATAGACTTCAGATGAAGGAGTTATCATAAAAAGAATTTCCCCTTTGTTCCTTGGGAAAGAGGCAAAAATTTGAAGAAATAAGGCTTATCGGAGGCCTGAACAGTGAGTGAATAGGAGTCGTCAGATCTCGCCAGTCAATGGTCTAGATCCTTTCGGCATATCGCATCAGTTGTGACAGGCGGAGGCAATCAAAGACATAACATGCAATGGGACCAGGCCGATTCGATACCGCGATTGTCGATATTGGCGGATCGCAATCGACGCTGGCATACACCATACTATATGGGAAAGACCTCGGGCTTGTGCGATCTGCGATTGCGACTTGTCGCATCGCAGTATCGCGTCGCCACATTACAATGGAGCGAGGCCGATATATATATATATATTTGCACGATGTGATAGTCGGACTCGATGGAGATATGGGTGATATCTCATAAAATTTCAGATCCGTCAAATGACCATTTTATATATATTTTGCATATTTTGTTTAGTAAAGGAAATATGAAGGGAAGTGCTTGATGCGATATTGCGGACCCGAAAGGGCTTATTATTACTGTTACATATAATTTCAAGTCCAGTAAGCGGGATTTTCAAACTTTTTTTTATGTATTTTCAATACAAAGAGAAATCGTGATATAAGCGGGACTTGCACCGTTTTAATGCAATTCTAAAAACACAAAGGGGCAGGCCCTTGCGACATGTGATGGCAACTCACAGGCAAACCTGATAATGTTATAAAGTGCAGTTATGAAAATTTGAAGTCTGGAATAGTATTTTCTGCGGATTTTCCCCTGTTTTACAATGTTCTCTATGTAAACAGGGAATGACTGTTTCTAAGGATTTCAAGCATCGATAGTCCCTTTCCATTACAATATAGGTGGCATCCATCCCCGAGGGTGTTTAGCAATGATTGCTAACGCTAAAGGAAGGGATTCGAGCGGACTGTGGTGGGAAGACAAAGAGCCCGAAAGGGAAAACAAACAAACAGTGTCGATTTGGCTTAAAAGCCATAGAACAACAGAAACAAGGGGGTTTGTTGATGGTTGTTGAGTTGTAGTTGGTTGTTGAGGTTGTTGTTGTTGATTGTTTGTTGCTGACAGTGAAGCCAAAGCAGGAAGCTGAGGCGAAGGAGGCAGCGCAGAAGAAAAAGAGCAACCAAGGGAGTCACTTACAAGCCAAGTGAAAAGCCAAGAGGGTTGTAAACTAATAGAGGGCAAAAAGAAGCCAGAGTTGAAGAGCCAGAGTCTAAGAGTTAGAGTCAGAGCCAAAGAGCTAGAACCAAGAGCCAAGAGCCAGAGCTTCAAGAGCCAGAGCTTCAAGAGCCAAGGGATAATGGTGTCTGAACCAACTGTTTCTGTGTAGAATAACAGGAGTTGAGCCAAGAGCTTGTAAAAAAAAGACTTATACCATAATCCAATAGAGCCTAGTTGAGTTGACTAGAGCTCACAGAGATGTAGCCCAAGAGTTGTGGGTGAACTCCTAATTAATTTGTTGTCTTATGTGTTTGTTTTTACTGCTGCATTATTCACTGTTATATGCATTTATATATTAGTTTAAGCACATTCACATATCGGCAGAAAGAACAGATTTAAAAACATATAATCAGTTTAAAACAAATACCAGCATACACCCATGTTCTCAAGCATTTCTTAATTCTGTATTGGTTGATCAATAAGACTTGGGAAAATTTAAAGCTTTGGAAGTGGGAGAGGTTCTTGTAAGTTAGACAAGAAGCCTGATGATCCAGATCTTAGGGGAGGCCCCAAGATCTAAAAATTGAAATGGATCTTGGGAGGGAGGCACCCAAGATTTGAAAAATTGAAATGCCAAAATAAAAAGAGGAGAATGCCCAATAAACAACTACAAAGAATTTTTTTTATTAAATCAGAGAATAACTGTAAAGGTTACATTGTGGCAGACAATCTATCCTTTTCCAATATGCGACTTGTTACTTATAGTATTTTTTAGTTACAATACCATGGGTCAATTCCATGGGTGAATGAATACCATGGGTGGATGTCACAATACCATGGGTTAATTCCATGGGTGAATGAATACCATGGGTGGATGTCACAATACGATGGGCTCAATTCCATGAGCAAATGAATACCATGGGTGGATTCCATAATACCATGGGCAAATACCATTGGTGAATGAATACTATGGGTGGATGTCACTTACAATACCATGGGTGGATAAATACCATGAGCGGATACCACTTACAATACCATGGATAAATTCCATGGGTGGATGAAAAACATGGGTGGATGAGTACCATGGGTTGATGCCATTTTCCATTCGGATCATTCCTCCCTCCTTAAGAAGAATAGTCCCCATTGCGTGAAGTTCCCTCCTGTGAAGCCTTTGTTGAATATGAGGAGCCACTGAAGAGAAAGGTTTTGTGTGGTTAATCCTTAACCATGATGAATGAAGATCCGAGGATAGAGATACCCTATAATTCTTGTGACCAAATGTGATACTGACAGTGTGCGGCCTAGCAAATGGGCTTCGATGAAGTGTGGGTTTATGGATGACCCATAACCATGAAAAACGAAGATCTGGGGATAGAGATACCCTGTAATGCTTGTGACCAACCGTGATGCTAACAATGTGCAGCCTAACAAATGGACTTCGATGACAAGGATTTTGTGTGGTTGACCCATAACCGTGATGTTGGTTGTTGATGATGTAGCATGTGCTTACATAGCCTGGGGTGGGAGGACATGTCTCCAAAAAAGTGAAGCGGAATGTAGCTATGATGAAACTGAAGAATGTGACACAGGCGCCTACTAAAGTAGGGTAGGAGGGCACGTCTCCAAAGGGAACCCGCTCTGAATGCTGCTCCAGAATTGAAATGGACATAACTCGGTCAATATCACCCATAATATTTATTATAACCTATTTTTGGAAGCAGAAGGACCATTTTACATCTTCCCATGTATTGGAAATCCTTATCTAGACAATCTTCAATCTCAGATTCACGCTGCAACTGTTCCGCCATCACAAAAGTTATGAAAAAATAGTTGATTTTAAATCAACGATATCTCCCACATCCGAACTCCGATTCGATCCATTTTTTTTTTTAAATTGGGTGATGTTTCAAGAGAAGATCAGATCTACAATCACTTTTGTGAAATTATACACCAAAATTTCAAAAAAGGAGAGGAGAGATGTTGTCCATGAATTGCTGCCAGAAACATTTCTACAACATAGCTTATTTTAAATCAACGATATCTCCCTCATCTAAACTCCAATTCGATTGATTTTTTTTTTAATTTTGGTATTTTTTGTGAGGAATCTAGATATGTTATTTGTATTTGTAAATTTTTCACCAAACTTTTAAGATATGATCTGCAAACTCGCCGCCCAAAAACATTCCTGCAAAAAAATGAAAACAAGAAAAATTCCTTCCGCTTGGCTCGAAAAAATGCGATGTGGAATCATAACGTGCTCTGATACCACTGATCCAGGTCTTGGAGAAGGCCCCAAGATCTAAAAATTGACATGGATCTTGGGGGGGTTGCGGGGGCGCCCAAGATATGAAAAATTGAAATGCCAAAAGAAAAAGAGGAGAATGCCTAATAAACAACCACAAAGATTTTTTTTTTTATTAAATCAGAGAATAACTGTAAAGGCTACATTGTGGCGAACAATCTGTCCTTTTACAAAATGTGACTTGTTACTTATAGTATTTTTCAGTTACAACACCATGGGTCAATTCCATGGGTGAATGAATACCATGGGTGGATGTCACAATACCACAGATCAATTCCATGGGTGAATGAATACCATGGGTGGATGTCACAATACCATCGGCTCAATTCCATGTGTGAATGAATACTATGGGTGGATGCCATAATACCATGGGCAAATACCATGGGTGAATGAATACTATGGGTGTATGTCACTTACAATACCATGGGTGGATAAATACCATGAGTGGATACCACTTACAATACCATGGGTAAATTCCATCGATGGATGAATAGCATGGTTGGATGAATACCATGGGTTGATGCCATTTTCCATTCGGATCACCTGAGTGCCCCATTTCCAGATTAGTAATACTCCTTAGTTGTGAATTTATAAGTGCATTGATGAAAGTAGATCTTATTACAAAAGAGAGAAATGATCTCATGAGGTGATGTGTGACTCACAAGATGGGTAATTCACCTATATGTGTAAGCAAAGGGATTCCTAAAAGGGTTTGCAACTCCTAAATGTACTACTTCTCTTCAATAGTGTCAGAGCAAGAAAATTGTTTCTATTATTAGAGTGTCTAGTGGAAGAAAGGTGTAAGTGAAAATAGTGCAAAATAATGGATGAAGGAAGATTCATTAATTTTGAAAGTCCATTGGGAGTAGAGTGCCATTGAGTAGAAAAAACAAGGCTTCACACAAAACAACACATTTAAGTGAATAAAAGTATCCAATGATTGAGAAAATTCAATGGACAACTAGAGGTAATGGAAACACATGACATGATGAAACTGGTTAAGTTGGTTGGAGAGACCACAATGTGAAGGAAAGGGAATGAAATAATGTGCAACATTACAATGTGTTGAAATCTTCTAATAAATGAAATTGGGACACAAATTTCTAAGTGAAGGAAGCTACCAATGGAGCATATTGGATGGAATTATTATAGTGGGAAAGTAGGACTTGGCTAGAAAATATTCAAATTGAAAAATATCAACGCATAAATGAGCAAAGTGAGAATGCACTAGGTAGCAAATATTTAGAGAAATTGAAGGACAACCATCTACAACAAATAAGTAAATAAATAAATATAGAATAAATATGCATTATATGAAATACCAAAAAATTATGTTGAGTGCATACGGTTGGACCAAAGATCACACTGGGGGGGTGAATTAAAGTGACAGTAATTTAACCAGTCCTCAGCTTTTCATCAATGAACAATTATGTACCAATGCATCATAACCATTTGCAACATATCAATAAACAAAGTAATGCATCATGAAGCTATCATCACATCAGTAAGACATCAAGAACCATCACATCCACAAAAATAGACACAAACAGTTACATGGAAACCCATATGGGAGAAAACCACAAATTCTTCTTCTTATTATTCTTCAATTCATTACATAGATTTGTAGGCATCAACTTGTTGGAGGCACCCACCCCTAAAATATGGAAGTTGCTATTTCTATATGGCTACAACCTAATTGGAAAACCAACCTAAAAGTTGTACAAGAAACAACTCACTGTAGGTTACAGTATGATTGAGGCACCAACCTCAATAATGAGCTAGTTCCAACCTAATCTAGGCTCCAACCTAATTGAGGCACCAACATCGATAATGGCAAGCTCCAACTTGCTCTAGACTCCAACCCGATTGAGGCACCAACCTTGATGATGAGAAAATTTAACCTGCTCTAGTCTCCAACCTAATTGAGGCACCGAACTTGATGATGACTAGGCTTTGACCTATAATAGGATCCAACCTAAGTGGAGGTACCCAACTCCTTCTTCAACTCCTTGTGGACCTCATTTCAATATATTTCAAATTGAATCCACCTTCTCTTCAGATAATATAATTTTTCGAATTAAATAACCTATTGTTGTACTGTTATCCGTGCTCTACTCCAACTACTTCTTGGAACCCATTTTCCCCATATATCCAAAACCACTACAACCCTCTTATAAACTATCAAACTCAGGCAAAAGAGAAATTACGGTCATCAAATATTTATCAATAATGCATTTTATGCCTTCAAGATCATCCACCTCTGAGCCCTAATCATTGTGCGTCTTCCAGAATTCAATTTGGACAAATAATGAGCCCATAAACTCAAAATAACAATTTAAAACCATATAATAAAATTAACCATTATACAAATTCCCTCTTTCAAGGAACATCAGACAAAATGGTCTTATTTTGGCAGCAAGGCTACAAAATGTATCTTGTCAATTGGTTAAACATTCAACATAATGACTTTGAATAATCATAAAAAAATGGTCTAACTTTATTGCCCCCGAGACTCAAACTAAGGTCTCAACCGATCCACTACTGGTGCCCCTCCAAATGAGCTAAAAAATGAACGTTGTAAACTTATTCTCCCAATGTTGTACTAAATTTGACTTTGAACTAGTGTGAATGTGTGGACCCACCTTACATGCCAAACATTGGTTTGACGTGTTAGGGGTTGTGTGCCAACATATATCATTCAAGCTTTTTGAGGGATAACAACATGGAATGAATTAAACTTGGATATGTGTAATGCCTTGGCCACATCATAATTGTAGATCGAACTAAGGCTCAACCTAAGGTTGATTGGTAATCCTTTGACTTCAACGTGTTTCACCCATTGACTTGGATCTGACTTTGGCCAATCAAATTGGCCTCCCTCAAGCTTGGACAATGCCTTGTGATACCTATTGGTTGATAATCAAAGTGAGACAACACCTAACCGGCCTTGGGTGTATGATAGGCACGATGCCCCTCGACAACCAGTAAAAATAGTTGAGTCTCCTTTGAACTTGAATAAATAGTGAGAACAAAGAACAAGGCCCCTCTGGGCTTGGGTGAATATTGTGTAGTGAGGATAAGGTGCCTCTAGGATCGGATAAATACTGTGTACTAAGGAAAAAAGCCCCTTCGTGCTTGGGTGAATATTATGTATTGAAAACATATTGGTTTATTGCTTCGTCTAAATTTATTAAAAATAATTTATGCTTTGTGAAATATTGTGTTTTGTCTACTAGTTGTTGATTTTGGGTAGCATCGGATGTGATCTAACTCCGAAATTTTGTACAACGAAGGAAACACTCTCATGGCTTTGATTTATGGGAATAATTAGGTCTTCCCGTTCTTCCAAAATGCCTCTTGGATGAGCATCAAAACCAAAAAATATTTAGGTTGAAAGTGGAAGGTGATTTCCCCAAAAATAATCCCAACACACCATCAAAAGCACTTCCTTTTAGGCATTAGTTCTCCTAAATGTTAAAAAATGCTTCAAAAGTACTACTTCTAGGAAACTAGTTTACCTACATAAGGTAGCACTATAGTTCTAATTCATTATGAACTATATGGTGGGGAAGAGATAAGTTTTGCATCACATTTAGTGTTTCTCTAGTTGTATTAATATTTTGATGGCTAAATATTCCGTTTTGAATTTACAAATGGTACCATAAACTATGAGTGGATTGGACTCTCTGAAGTTTCATGTGCATAACCTATATTTTTCTAGAAAGAAAACACATGTAAATGGCTTACAATTAAGTATACCTCCTGCTCCACATGTACTTGGATATTTTAAAGCTGTCATTAAAATACCCATAAATGCTTGATGTTTTTGTTCTCGAATCTACAACAAGGCAATACTTTTTCACCTTTACTAGTTTCTCAAATAATACGTAGCTCATTTAAGTTCCCAAGTGACCTTGTATGGTTATATATATGCTCCTTGGAATAGGTCTTCATTCCTAATTAGTCATACCACCCACAAAATGAAGCAGGGCAAAGGTTTATGTGCTTTTGATCTTTATACCTCTTGATCTTTCAACCATATTTCTAATGCTTCTAATGTGTTTTCATCCCACACCTTTTGCCACTAGTGATGGATCTGTAGTTGGGTTCATTCACTGCAATATGGATAAATCGCTAAAAGGGTTGTCCAATGAAGCTACCATATTGCAATATGGATAAATCGCTAAAAGGGTTGTCCAATGAAGCTGCCATATTTCACTAAGCATTCATAGATATGGATATGGGGTCCTCTCTTATCCTAAAATAAGGATAAATCTGTCGGGGAGAAAATATTACTTGATATATGTAATTATAGTGTTTTACATTGAAAATAAAATTTCATTTGTAATTGAGAAGGTGTATTTACTAATTTGGAAACCCTTACGAGAAACTTTTCAGCGTGTAACACTACACAACTCTTCTATGAAATAACATTGAATATAAATATAATGATGCTTGCAAAATTGTCCATACATAATGGACATCTCCTTGGACTCTATTCCCTTCTTGAAAGAGACTGGAAATGATATTGATAAATTTCATTTTAAGAGAATATTACCTCCTTTACTTGAGACTGGAAAGAATGAAACAACATATTACCTCCTTTACTTGTATTTGTATGGAAATGGATTTGTACAAAAACTCCTTGAGGAAGATAAAATTGGTAAAGATTATATTTTAAGAAAACCATAAATTATCATCTAGTTGATTCTCATAAAAATGTCACATTAATAATATCAGAGTAGGTTGAGCATCTTTAATCTTGCATATTATGTTATTAAGGTCATATTGAGTATTTTGATTCTTTCTATTATCCATTTTTTGAAATCTTAATTCAACCATTCTCTTAGTCACATGCTAAGGAAAGAAGTGGAGTGCCATTTTCTTCTTAATTCTTACTATATATAGAGCAGTAAATCTTGAATGGACAAGCCAAACCATGAGACATAAAGCATTGCACTCATTAGTATTACTATGTTTATTGTATTACAAACCCAATGTTAAGTAGAGGCAATTGTATTGTTGAGTTTCTTATATTATAAAAGCAACTTTGAGATGGGTTTCTTATATTATACAAGCAACTCTGAAAAGAGGTGAGGTGGATGTTTTATTTAGGATAGTTCATTGTCAAATATATAAATTTGTTTGTTTAGTGAAATTTTATTTTACTTAAACTTTTATCTATCTTTTCAAAATCTTCTCATGAACGAAAATTTTAACTGAAATTTTGCTAAAAGAAATTACTTTGACAGTAATTTTTAACTACTTAATATCCTCAATTATAATTAGTAATTATGTTAGTTACTAATCAAAGAAAATAGATAAAAAGAATTAATTGTGAAAAAAATTTAAAGTTTGTTTAATAATATCTGACTTTTTAATGGAAACTAAATTTTATTTATTTATGATAAAAAGAAAAAATTATGTTTATTTATGATAAAAGAAATAAAAATGAAACTCTGGCCATTATTTACCAAGTTAATAAGAGATTAACGCAAATAATACTAAAAACAACTTATAAAATATAATAAGATATTAAAATATTTATTGCCGTATTGATATGAAAACATAAGAATCCCCTGGATTAGGGCAATTGCCAAGGAAATGAATAGCATAATCACCACTTTTGCTCTTTGCATTCAAGTTTCTTGATTCCTTGAAACAACCAGAAGAGTTGGACAGGCCACCGTATTTTTGCAACAACAACCAGAGTTGGAGTTGCCTCTAATTGCACCGAATCATCAAGTCCATTCGGCGGCACTGCCATCAAGTTTACTTTCTTCCTTGCAAGAACCCAACAAGTTCAACAACATTAGCTGGAAAGTGTCGGAGACGCCAGGAACGACTACCACTATCAGGCCCAAACGCGCCCAATTCAAGTCATTGCAATTCAAAATTTGAGAACAAATTTTGATATCCTTACATTATTATAATGAACAAAAATAGCGGAATCCAGAATACACAAATATTAAGCCCTGTGTGAAAAACCCTATAGACATTGTACTGATACTTGGCCACAATAAAACGATAAACATAAAGAGAGTGACCCATCTTGATGTTCATGAAAGGTAATTTTAAATCCCCTTTTATTCCATCTCATGTCACTGATTCCTTTTCTTCCATTATTCTTGGAATCATGAAATCCTGGAGCCTCCCATTGCACGCCAGAACTCTTCAAATTCATTCCACTTTGGTGGAGTGGAGTCGTTGTGGCTAGAAAAAAGAAAATAAAATAATGTCACGCAAACTGAGTACGACATCGCTATATGGACCCGGGCTGCAAAAAGCAATCCATATTCAGCTATGCAGGAGTCGAACAAAACTAAACTACAGACGAATAACATTACAGTGACCAAATAACCAGACTAGTGGACGGGTCATCCTCAGAAAAAAA
>APFE030382424.1:0-18626 GCA_000404065.3 Pinus taeda | reverse complement strand
ATTGTAATGAGTCAATTTTTGACTTCTACTTAAATGATAGTAAAGTTGGTCTCAGCGAAGGTCGGCTTCATTTTTTTAGGCACTGTAACAAGTATATATATAGACCTTCCGAAACCTCCACTGTAACAATCTAGGTCTCAACAAACTCCGCACATTTCATAAATGAAGACATTCAAGTCTGCTAGACATTAGAGACTTTCAAGGCCGCAAGCTACAATTTTTCCTTGAGTCCATATGAATTGACATTTAAACACTGAATTTTCATCTTACATCATGAAATGCCCATTTTAGTATATTATGCACCTAAAAATTCCAAAGAGGATTCTAAATCCTTGAAGTATTGACATTAACAAAAAAATGGTGTTAAAGGATAACTCGATGGAGTTATTTTAGATGGGCGAACAATACTACATTAGCCATGGTCTCCTCTAATTTTTTGTTGCTAGAAAGAAACAAAAGAAATGACGATTCAAATACGTCCACGATGAAACCCATGATGTTCAAGACTTGAAGAAAACCAACGAGGGAAAACTCTATGAATTTCGCTCAAAAATAATGATGCCCATTCATTTCTTTAATATCTATAGGAGTGGAAGCCATGACATTAGCATCATGCTATAGGAGTGAGTCAAATAAGTGAGAAGTTTCACCTGGCTATCAAGAATTCTGAGATGCTAATGTATAGTGCTAAATACGTGATTAATTGCTAGAAGGGGCTTTGATATATCATCCATACAAATAAGATATTCCAGCAAGGCACTCTTCAAAAGCATAGGCTCCAAATATTTGCGTACTCATCTTCATTTTTCCGTAGTGAATGTACAATGTTTTCTTGACAAGTAGCTACAGCAATGAGTCTCAAATCTGATACATATAGGCTCAGTAAATGTCATATTTCATACAGCGATCAGCTACAACCCAAATTCTCATGAAGTCGTCCCCCAAGACTCACTGAATGTGAAGAAAGATTATAAGGAATGCTCAACCCATGTACACGAGTGTAAATATATTTGAGGAAAAGTCCACGGCCCACTAAAATCTTCTGAACTCAACCCACATAAATTGATCCTCCATTTGGTAATAAAGACCCCATCCTCTAACACCAAACTAATCCTCCAAGGGCGATAGAACTTCAATCAATGTGCATGCCTCTCTGAGAGTGGAAAACTCGACCCTTTGGTAAGCAGAACTCAGACTATAGAAAATGATGGCACCAATTGAATAGAGGGCGACCTTCTTGGACTGGAAAATTTGAGCCAATAAATTACAGGAATACTCTGCCTCTTTGCTGAAGGAAAAATCGGCTTCTTCCTTGGCACAGTAATTTCTAAAGATGCTCACACAATTCGGCCTTCAAAAACATCTTGGTATCGTTGGATAGCCGAAACTTCAACCTCTTGCAATGAGGAAGTTTTCCCACCTGCAATAACAAATTCTCTCCAATATACTAAGGCTCCTTTGGAATCAAACTCAGTTATATCTTCAGAAATAACACGATGAAGGGAATATTGATGCGTTATGCATACAATGTTCTGTTCTAACAAATGTTATAATAATGGAGCAGTGTTCAAATAAACCCGGAGTGACATTCAGTGTTCAAGGCAGAGAGCCCAGAGAAAATACCAGGTCAGGGGTGTTAGTTCTAAAATATGGGCAAAACAGGAAAACTGATACAAGGAGTTACAACCAATTTTAGGAATTGTAAAAATAGGGTTGTAGAAATCACAGAGGTTGTAACTAGAATTTAGCTGAGAAAATATTTATGAAATGTAGAAGTCATGGCAGAAATAACCTACACAGAAAGGCCATAAAGCAAATGGCTCAAATTAATTATGCAGGGTAGGAATACGCCCTACTCTGATACCATGTTAAACACACATGGGCAACAACATAATCTGAAGGATAAAACATGAGAGTACATTTTTTATTAAAAAGAGATATACATTTATAGTACATAGTTTGACCGTTGGGTTTCACATCCCAAGGTCTCTTGGACTTCTTTTTGTCTATTCGGCTTCCACACTAACCCATTGAGGATTAGGTGTCCAACAGGAGTTCCTTACTTAAAAGCAACTCAGGTATGAGGTACCTTCAGAAAATTATACTGTTGCACCAAACTGAATTAGGTGTCTTGTATTGAAAATAAAAAAGGTAGAGGCCTAATGCTAAGGTCATAGTTGAAAAAGTTAATAGTAGGTTTTAGTTGCATTTTATTTAATGATAACAGGAAAACTTAAATATAGTGATCTTTATAGATAAACTAGTAAACTGTAACTATGAGAAACGCGGCATTCTCCTAAAAAACTGGAATATACTATTTGCATAAATATAATCTTTACAGTTCTATTAACACAAGAAGAATGAATATCGTAGAAATGGAGTAAGCAGAATCTGGACATGTATTGTTAAATGCAGAGAAAAATTGGTTGATGTAGGATTATTGTAGAGTTTCAACTCTGTAGCAGTCTTAAATACAAGAAGAAAAAGAAAGAATTTATTGTACAATACTGCAAAAGGAACCTGGAGTTAATCTTCTATGACTATGTGAAACTTTAAATAATTTAGGAAAAGAATAAGAACTGGAGATGTTGTTATTTCAAAGAGAAAAAGCATAGAAGAGGTCGTTAAAGCAAGGGTTTAGGGATAAAAACCCTAAGGCAGACGTGGATAGATTTCTGAGAATGGAATGTCAATTAACAATTCCAAATCCTACCTGGTCTTCTTAAACCCTGCGAGGTATTGAAACCCCTTGCCATTAATTTTTATTGAACCAACGAATGAGTTAACTAAAGCTCTAGATTAATCAGAATAGGGAAACAATTACATCGTAACAATGCAAGACACAATACCAAGCAACTTCGACACAGAAATGAATAAATAGTATGAATTTTAAAAGAAAACTCTAAATCGAGTTTCCCACAGCGAGCCGTGCTCAGACAAATGGAACCGGAAACTTAAGAACAAATCAGCATGTGTGAATTCGAGAAGCCACATCACAAACCATTAAAACATAGACCCAAACACAAATTACTTCCATATAATTCATAATTTTTTACACATTAAACCATACATTGATATCATCAAACCAGACATTGATATATAACCTGAGAAAAATGGAATCTGTTACATAGAGGAACATTTCGGCTACAAGCCCAAGAAACCAGAATAAAACTTGGGCAACATATCTTAGTTCTGAGAAATGTAAACCCCCATGATAAACACAGAAATTAACATATAAATAGTATCAATGCTACCATAAACTCAGGACCCACAGCTGATAGGAAAACCCTTGTTTCATATCGAGGAAATGTACAAGTAAACCCCTTAGAATAGCGATGGGTATTTCGCCTGTCACACTTAAAACCTTAAACCCTTAACCATGCAATGTCTGCAATAATTTTCAACATGTAAGAAAAGCCTAATTCTCAGAGAGCCAAGGCTCTAGCCACAAGTAGTCTATGGGTGTCTCCCCTCAGGCAAAAAAGCACTAGGCCGGAGTGGAATCTTACCCAGAAGCTCTCGGTGACAAAAAAAATGAGAAGAATCTCTCCATTGGGCAAAGCAGAGAACCCTGAACCAGGAGTCGAGCTTCCTAAAAGTCAAACCAAAACACAAATTTTGATTAGAAACAAGGCAACAAAATTTCAACATATACATCAACTGAAAAAGAATTATAATAGAGATTGCTTTGGGAATTTAGCTCACCCAATGAATACCCGCCAGAAAGCAGACCATGACCCTGTGTTTGCGAATTCTTCCCACATAGTAGCTCTCATTTGACAGGCCTAACAGGTCTGCAACAGGAGATACAAAACCAAAGTAGGCTCTGAAGAAGGATGCAGAGAAATGAAACGTTGTCTTTGCAAACCGGAGAAGTGTATAACCCCAAAGGCGGTCCAACCGTCGGATTGTGAACCAGGCTCTACACCGTCGATGAGATGGGAGTCCCAAGTTTTGCAATCGCGGTAGGACGGCTTGCCCGTGCCACGTACCAGCACAGAGTAGGGGAATTAATGATAGGATAAACATCAAAACCATAGCAATAAGATGTATTTTATTAAGCCATGTGACTGAGGCAGTATGAGCATGGAACAGTAGGAGGATGGTTGGAAGTCACGTGGCACAGAAAACATTTAATATATTCCACCTCAACATGAACACTTAAACAAAAATTAAGGATGTCAGCCGAACCTCTAATCAGAGATCTGATATCATGGATACAATGGTACCTAACTCATTAATATAAAAGTACATAGCTATGTCAACTCGAAATTAGGAGCGTAATGATGCAAACCTTGTAATATATATTTTTTATTATTATTTGTATATGTAATGTGGAGGAGTCGTTACAAGTGGTATCAGAGCCAAGGTTACAAAAATGTGGCCTCTATAAAATATATTAAATGGGAATAAACAGATCATGTGTTATCTATTTAAAAAAAAAAAACAATTATTGTGTTAACATTTTGTTTTTACCTGTGTTAAGCTCAGGAAACAGATGAAAACAGATTATGAGGAGAACAAACAGTGTTCCACATAGGATTTTGATGGGTCAGGGACCTGCAACAGGCCCTGGAACTAATCTTGAGATATGGGTGCAACTAGGAGAGGAGGCCCACAACACTAATCTTGTGATATTGGAGATAGTTTAGGAATTAAAGAATGAGATGGTTGGCCTGTGGGAGGACAATGTGAGATTAACTATGGAATAGGAAAAAATCATGGAAAGCATGTCTAACAACCAGAATTAGCACTAGCCGAACCCTAACCCTGAGTAGCTATGAATGGCAGAAGAACAAGGCTACCACACGGATCAGGAAAAGTCAAAAGGAAGGGAAGAGAATTGAGAAGAAAAGTCAGATAATGCCTCTGAGCACCCGACATCGAAAAGGCAGTTAATAGAATTACAAGGGGAGTTCCGAAAAATAAAACCGCCACACTTCGATGGAAAGCTGGAGGAGGACGCTGAGGCTTGGTTGATTAACATGAACAAATATTTTCAATTGTATGAATACAATCACAATCTCAAGGCGCAGTTGGCCATTTTCCAATTGCAAGGAAAGGCAACCCTATGGTGGGAAGAGGTCAAGATTGTATGATGGGTAAGTGAACAAAATATAACTTAGGAAAAATTTCAAAAATATTTCAAGGGAAGATGCTTGACTGAACGATTTTATGACAAGAAAGCAAAGGAATTCCATGACCTGTGACTTAGACAACAAACAATGGATGAGTGTATCCCTCGATTTACCTTGTTACTCCATTATGTGCCCTACATATGAGAGGAAAAGGCTAAGGTACAGAATTTCGTCAGTAGTTTACCCTTGGTGATGATGGGAAGAATTGAGTTTGATAGCCCAAAAATGATGGATGAGGTGATATGAAAGGCTAGGATATGTTATCAACAAAGCAAGCAGAAGGGACAAATTCTAGGAAAGAGGTGGGTTGACAAGGGAGGTAATAAGATGGTTGGGAGCACTAAAAGAAATCGTGGAAGTGTTAACAAAGGATTTTCCAAAGGGAAAAACAACATAAATCTTCATAAGAACCTACTCAAATTGAAGCCACCCATTGAATCTAGAATCAGCAAAAAATCTGGAAAATTTGACAATAAAGGGACAACAAGGCCTCTAGTACAATGTTGGGGATGTGGAGGGCCTCATTACATTAAAAAATTTCCCCATCAAAAGGGTATTGAATAGGTTTCGCAGATCCATGAAGCATCTACATTTGGCGATGTGGGCCATAGTTCACCGAGAACTAATGCCGCTCTAAAAGATCGTCAGGCAAAATACCAGCTAACTATGGTGGAGTTTGAAGGTAGGATCTTTGATTATACTATAACTATTTTAATTGATCATGGAGATACATTAAGCTATGTTATTCCTAAGGTTGTGGAACAATGTAAGTTATAAATTATTAAGTTTAAAGACCCTTGGCTAGTACAGCTCGCAATAGGGGCAAAGAGACGTGTGATAGCTAAGGTCAATAACGGCCGCTTGAAGATAGCAGGTCAGCCAGTGATGGCAGATCTAAAAGTACTTCCCCTTGGATCATATGACATGTTGATAGGCATGGACTGGTTGGAAAGATGCTGGTCCATTATAAACTATAAAATAAAAACTATCTGCTATAGGGATGAGCTTGGAGAAAAGCAAGGGATGCAAGGTATTATGAGGCCAGTGCAGATTCGGCCAATAACCGCCTCTCAATTGGCAAAATGTATCAGGAAAGGATGTCAGATTTATGCCATCCAAGTGGGTTATTCGAACTCAAAAGACAAGACTGCCACATTGGAAAGTATCCCAATGATACAAGAATTTGCAGATGTGTTCCCGGAAGAGATACCAGGACTGCCACCCAAGAGAGACATAGACTTCACTATCGAATTGGTGCCAGGGCCAGCCCTGATATCCTGAGCTCCTTATCGAATGAGCATGTCAGAATTAACAGAATTGAAAATGCAGTTGCAGGAGCTGTTGGACAAAAATTACATCTGCCCCAGTGTGTCACCCTGGGGAGCTCCTATGTTGTTTGCTAAAAAGAAGGACGGGACCCTTTGTATGTGTATGAACTATCGTCAGTTGAATAAATTGTCAATTAAGAATAAATACCCTTTACCCCGTATTGATGAACTTTTTGATCAGGTAAAAGGGCAATGATATTCTCAAAAATTGACTTACGATCAGGATACCACCAAATCAGAATTAAAGAGGAAGACATAGCCAAAATTGCTTTTAGAACTCGATATGGACACTATGAGTTTCTAGTGTTACCCTTTGGGTTAACCAACGCCCCCGCAACCTTTATGTGCTTAATGAACAACATATTTCATTAGTACTTAGACAAGTTTGTGTTAATTTTTATTGACGATATACTGATATATTCCGGAATGTGGAGGAACACAAGGAGCACCTCAGATTAGTCTTGCAAACTCTCCGAGAACACCAATTATATGCCAAATACAACAAGTGCAATTTATTGAAGGAACAAATTCAGTACTTGGGACATATAATCACTAAAGATGGGATCCCTGTGGATCCTGAAAAGATAAGGACCATAATGGAATGGCCAGTGTCAAAGGACGTAACAGACATAAGATCCTTCATGGGATTAGCTAGTTACTACAGGTAGTTTGTGGAAGGATTTTTTAGAGTGGCTTACCCTATCACTTCTTTGTAGAAAAGGGGAAAACTTCTAAATGGACCACAAAATTCCGAAATATTTTTGAACAACTCAAGCATCTGCTCACCACCACACCTATACTAAGCATAGTTGATCTAGGTAAGGACTATGGGGTGTGCACAGATGTGAGTAAGGAAGGGGTAGGAGGAGTACTAATGCAAGAAAGAAAGGTAATCGCCTATGAGTCTAGAAAATTAAAAGAACATGAGCATAAATATTTCAATTACGATCTGGAGTTGGCAGTTGTTATTCATGCCTTAAAGATGTGGTGCCATTACCTGATGGGTAAAAAGTTTCATTATTGACAGACCATCACAGCTTGACTAATTATTTTAGTCAACCTACCTTAAATGTTAGGCAGGCATGGTGGGTAGATTTCCTAGGTGGTTTTGACTTCAATATTAATCATTTGAAAGGGAAAGAGAACTGGGTGGAGGACACTTTATGTCAAAAAGTACAATGTCTCTACGAGATTTCTTGCAGCGAGGGGTGAAGTACCTTTGATGAAATGATTGAAAAAGTAGCTGAACAAGATTCAAGATATCAGTAAATAGGACAACAAGTTCAAAACCAAACCAGTAAAGAAAATCAACAAGGATATGCTATGGATGCTGCTAGCATGCTGAATTATAAAAAAGGGTTGTATGTGCCCAACCAAAATAGCATTAAAAGCTTGCTTTTAGATTAATTTCATAAGATTCATTATGTTGGGCACCCCGGGTATCAAAAGATGATTACTGCACTCTAGAAGGAATATTATTGGCCTGGGATGAAAAAAGATGTAGCAGAATATTTGACACGTTGCCTAGAATGCCAACAAGTTAAGGCAGAACACCAACACCCTGTTGGGTTATTACATCCACTACCAATTCCGGAGTGGAAATGGGAAACCATCTATATGGACTTCATGATAGGATTACCCAAGTCAAAAAGAGACAACAATTCCATCATGGTGGTGGTGGACAAGTTAAGCAAATCAACTCATTTTATACCAGTACAATCTACTTACAGAGTAGTGCATATTTCCCATATCTTTATGCAAAATATTTTTAGGCTGCACAAGTTACCAAAAACTATAATATTTGACCGTGATTTAAAATTTACATTGGTCTTTTAGAGAACTCTATTTGGGAATTGGGAACTCAACTAAATTTCAGTACCGCTTATCATCCTGAGACTGACGGATAAATAGAGCGGGTGAATCAGGTTGTAGAAGATATGATAAGATCATATGTAATGCAACAACCATCCAAGTGGGAAGATTACCTACACTTGGTCGAGTTCACATACAACAATGGCTATCATAGGTCCCTGTAGATGAGCCTGTTAGAAGTGTTGTATAGACAGAAATGCCGCACACCCTCAAGCTGGGGGGGACTAGAGGACAGGTCGATGCCCTGCCCCGAAATGCTTAAAGAAATGGAGGAAATGGTCAAGAAGGTAGGATCCAATTTAAAGGCAGCCCAGGATAGGCAAAAGAATTTTGCCGACCGAAAGAGAAATTTTAAGGAGTACCAAGTAGGAGATCATGTGTATGTGAGTATTCGAGCTAAAAAGAGCACACTACAATGGAGTGGGAGTGCCAAGCTGGCACCCCAATTTTGTAGACCTTTTCAGATCTTAGCGAGAGTTGGTCCGGTGGCATACCAGCTCACTCTGCCAAGTCATATTCCAGTCCACGACATCTTCCATGTGTCTGTATTAAAAAAATACGTTTATGATCCTAAGCACGTAATCAGTTGGTAGGACATACAGGTAGGAAAGTATCCTAGATAGACTAATCAATTTTTTTTTACTAAGGAAAAACTGACTTAAATTATTGTGTGTTACAGGTCGAGCTAGAAGGAGAAATATTGGTTGTGCTACTGAATATACTAGATCGGAGAGAAGTAACATTGTGGAAACGAGACATCACCCAGGTTAAAGTGCAATGGCAACACTTTGGGCCAGATGAGACCACCTAGGAGGATGAACAACTCATTAGAGAAGCTTATCCAGGACTGTTTGTAACCGGGAAACATCGAGACAATGTTTGATTTCAGGAGGGGGAGATGTAATGTCCTCAAAAAGCTATAAATATTTTATTTACCACAGTAAGAACAAACTGAATAATTGGTGTTATTATCTGTTTGAATTGAATAATTTTTATTTTGAAAATAAGAAATGATTTAAGTATCAACAGATCTTGTAACTTCTGAGGAAAGGAAGTTGACAAAAGATAGTTGCTGGAAAAACCCTAACTACCACCCCTAATTTTGCAAAGCTTCCAAAGAAAAGAAAGTAGGGGAGAGGAAAAATTGCACTGTAATGACAAGCAGTAAAGGGAAAACTTGCTACATCTGGTGATGACCAGATAGCATGAGCACTGAGCGCGAGCAACTTGCAGAAGACAGAAGGTTCTGTGAGCAAGCTAGGGGGATATTTGGTCTCAAAAGACAATCTCATGGACAGAGGATTGACTAGCGATGGAACCCAGAGGTGACCTCTACCTTTGGAGTTCCTTACATAAACGCAACTCAGATATGAGGTACCTTCTGAAAATTATACTTTTTCACCAAACCGAATTAGGTGTCTTCTACTGTGAATAGAAATGGGTAGAGGCCTAATGCTAAGGTGATAGTTGATATTTTTCTACTTGCTAACCTGCTAATTGAAAGAAGGCACAAATGGAAGAAAACTAAAACACAACCAATCTACTCTACACTGTTGTAATGGAAATGCATCTACTTAAGCAAATGAACAATTAAACCATGTTTCTATGCTAGCAAACATGTACAATAAATAGGAGCCTTCGCTGCTAGGGTTAGGCCCTAACCTAAGAGCTTCAGCTCTCTGGGTTAACTCAGTGCTCGCTCAAAACAAAAATCATTCTTATTATCAAAACCATGTATTACATCAAAAATTGTAGCTTGAACATAGAGTAGAGATTTAAAATCAAAAATCTAAATCCTACTGAGGTCGTAGGCCTATCTATTTATACATCTGAAGTCAATGACTTCCCTAAAATTAGGGAGGCTCGACTTCCAGAGTCGAGATAAATTGGTGCTTTGACTTTCACTTGCTCAGCTGCCTTCTAATCCTCATGATTTGGCTATTTGCACTCCAAGCTGATGGAGGAATATTCGAATGGGAGGGTAGTAAATGAGGAGAATTTACCTTCCTCTCCCTTGTCCCATTCGAGTTTTGACGAAGGTCTTTGCCAAAATTCCGTGTTTTTATCCTTTAATCTTGCATTAAATGCACATTATACCACAAAGGAAAATATCCAAATCTAACTCATCTCATAAACAAAATATAATCAAAAGTATGCAATAAGTTGTGAGAATAGTTGGTTTGAATAAGCTAGGAGGTGAATTAAGGCCCATATATTTACCCAATGGTGAGGCTCGTTAGATGGAATCAACACGATGATGATATAGTGTATCGCCAACAATATTTTATTGTTGGGATTGGTATCAGATACGATGATGATTAGTTCGACCCAGTTCTTGTCGAAATGCATGGTTTTGAAGATAAATGATGATATCTATATACCAGGGATCTAAAGTATTGATCAAAAAGAGAGATTCATTTGGGAGAGAATCCTCTACCATATTTTTCGTCTTAGTACGAGGAAAGTCACATAGTAATTCAGCAAATACTAGCGATTTCTTAGATATGGATTTAATGAATTCCAAATCGAAGTATTGTAGGATGACTATCCATTTGGAGTACTTTCCCCAGAGAAATTGTATGGTAACAATGTAAACCATGGGGTTGCAATCAAAAATCACATTAGTTTTTCACAGTAAATGTAGTTATGAAAACATTGGATAGCTTGAACGGTTTCCAAAGCCAATTTCTCAAGATGTCCATATTTTTCTTCAGTTTTGGTCAGATTTCTACTTAAGTAATATATCAAATGCTCTTTGTTTGATTCATCTTCCTAAACTAAAACTATGCCAACAGTGCCATCGAATGCAGCGAATTTTAAAAAGTAGTCATGATGCTAATTAGGAGGATGTAACAATGGTGTATGGGTCAATGCATGTTTAATTTTATCAAAGGCATTTTGAGCCACTTCATCCCAACTAAATGAGATGCCATTTTTCAAGAATCGAGTAAAACCTTTATTTAACTTGGCATAGTACTAGATGAATTGACATAGAAATTTTATTTTCCCTTGCAAACTTTGGAGTTGGTGGAGATTCAAAGGAGGAGGCAAATTTAGAATAAAATCAACCTTCAATGGATTGACACGAATGCCTTCCTTTGAAATGAAAAATCCTAGAAATCGAATATTATAATGACAAAATCTAATAAATATTTCTCTCAAATGCATTACGTGCTCTTCCTATCTCAGTGAATGATCTAGAAAATCATCCAAATAAGCCTACACAATATGCTTGATATCATGAAATGATAACGCATATCCCGTTGGAAAGTTGCACCGACATTATTCAAACCGAACGGGAGTTTTTGATATGAAAAAATCCCCCATGGGAAAATGAATGCGGTTTTGTGTTGATCAGCTGGGAGTATGTTAATTTGGTTGTAGCCAGAAAATCTGTCCATAAATGAAAATATTTCATTTCTTTCACAATCGTCAATAATTTGATCGATATAGGGAGTAGGATAGATATTCTTTGGATAATTCTTATTGATATACCTGTAATACACACATACTCTAATTGTTCCCTATTTGTTGTTAACAGGTATTATATTGGATACCGAATAAATCAAGGGAATGGGGTAGATGAAACCTTCTTTGAGCAGTTTCTCGACCTCAACTTTAATCGTAGCAACTTTTCATGGATGCACCGGACGTAATTGTGGTATAATAGGTTTTACATCTGTGTAAGTCTTAATCTCATGCATAGAAATGATTGGGTCAATTCCTAGAATTTCCTCATAGTGCCAGGCAATAATGTCAAGCAATTCTTGAAATAAGGATTTATATTTTTGAATTTCTTCAAATGAGCATGAGGTTCCTGTGTGAATATTTTCAATAATTCATGTCTTGACTAAGATTTAAATGGTAATCATTGTATATATGTTCCCAAATTCCTTTTAGACTCGGCTTCAAAAACTTAAATGGGCCATTCTCAACTATCTATAATCTATGGAAAAAACATAGCTGAAAAATCATTGTCGATTTTATTAGGGTTAGGTAGAAAATATTAATGATGATGGTAATATTTCCATTCCATTTCATCTGTGGTGATGACCTACATAATACTTTCGTTAGTTGGAAATGTATAGTCAAAAGGATTAGGCAGTGAAACTAGTTGTAACCAAGGTAAATGAGAATAATCATCATTGATCGCATTCACTTGATTAATATAAGAAGACGATGGGTCAGAAAATGATTAAAATGTGTGATAAGCCAATTCAAACAAGGTCAAAGGAATCTCATTACCATAGCAGGGTAATTCATATTCTAAAGTCATTATCAATGGATCAGAATATTTCATAGTTCTTGAGGTAATCATGTTAATCTTGGAAAAATTAGAAGGAATGTTTGGTGGAGGAAGTGCAAAGGTTCCCATCAGCAATGAGTATTTGAGCATACCAACAACAATATCCTCATAAAGAGAATTCATTTTTTTTCACAAAAGGTGTGTTACCCATAGAGTTAAGGTGTGAAGTGTAGTAAGACAATTAGTCTACTTTGACATTTTTTCCTTTGTGAGGAAATTGTATCATTCCAAAAATAGATGAGCCCTTTGTTGACATAGTGTAGGTCCAAGTTCAACCATGAAAAGGATCGTCATCCATTTTACTCTCTAGCTTTATCGACATATCGTTTAGGATTCCATAAGGACGAGAACCTCTTCCATCAAAGGCTTTAAGAGTGGTAGGTGATTGATTGATGGTTGGAGAACCCAAAGCTTTCAAACAAGAAATATCCATAATACACGTAGTAGATCCTTCGTAAAAACAATGTGCGAAACACTCATCTCATTTTAACAAAAACTAAAATATGGAATGTGAGTTGATGAGGGAGTCTTGGTATATGACTCTCAAGATCAAAGACAGTTAGATTAGGATCCTACAGATTAATTGCTCCTATGGCTGACAAAATCTTTCGTTGTGTTGTGCATGTTTGCAACACTTCGAGTGTTGGCATTGCAGAAGGTGACATAACCAGGTCTTGAAAAATGTTGTAATTTTGTGCAACTCTAGCATGTGTGTTGAAAGATGATTTTAGAAGAACACCTTTGGGAGGTGGTCAAATCATCATGTCAGGATTTGGTTCCTCGATATATAATGGTTCAGGGGGAGGAGGAGATAAACTGGAAGGTTGACGAGATGAACTAATTTCATTTCCATTTTCCACAGGACCCTTAGAATAATAATCTTTTGATCTTGTCGCTACCATAACTTGTTGTGAAGACATAATCATGATATCTTGCAATGTTCAAGAGGAAGATATGTTATGAGAAACCATTTTTTTATCTTGAGAAGGAAATGGATCCTTCAAAATAACAGGATTTGGAGAACCATTAATGAATTTTGAAACCTTTGCCCAATGTGGGAACTCCTTCATATAATGATCCTCATTGAAAATAAGTGAAGGGTAGTGAGGTTTTCGTTTCTTGTCAGTAGGTTTAGTTCTAGCAGGTTTCTCTTTCGAAGAAGCATTTTGTTTCGATTTACCTTTACCTAATTGATTAAATCTTGTCAGTAAATGATTCTACAAAATTAATTTTGGAAATAACTTCTGGAGAAAGGATTTCAACGAGTGAATCATGGATGCTAAAAAACCACATTATACCATCAATGACATTAGATCCTGTAGGATTCATAAGTATTGGATCATTTGTATGGCACGATAAACTTAATATTTTCTTGTACAAGGTGCTGGATTGGGTGTAGACTAAGTATGAATAATGAGCATGATAAATTACCTACTCTTACGTGATGAAACCTCCCTTAGAAACATCCTTTTGAAAATAGAAACAGGAAATGTTAAAAATAACATCTAGAAATTCCAAATTAATTTTTCCTTGAATTAAACTGTAATTATTTTCTCATATCAAGTTGTAATAATTAAATAAGTTAAGTTGACTTAGTTAACTTAGGAATTCCAAGTTGGAAGTCTATCTCGAGTCATGTATGTGTGATCCCTAAGTTCTATGGGTTCAGATTGAGTTTATTGGAGTTGTAATTAGATAACTCAATTCGACTAGATATAATTGTTGGAGGAACTAGAGAGGTCTTGTAGTGAGTTGTTGCAGTAGTGCATCCTTAGCACCACACCCGTTTACTGAGTATTCACTTAATAATAACTCATGCATGTCAATTCACAAGAAGACCCAGTTGATACTAGAGTGTAGGGACAATGTACTAACAATTGTAAAATTTTCTGAGTTGTACAGACATTGCATGAAATCAGTTGACGACCAAAGTTTGGATTGTGTAGTTATGGAAGAAGGATTTCTTCATTAAATAGAGGTTAATTCCTCTAGGAATTGTATAAGGAAGTAGGGGCTTGAAATGTAGCAAAATAAGCTAAGTGTTGGCTTCAGCTAAATATTGAGCAAAGAGTTGATCATAATTGTGTAGGAATTGTTCTAATGAAAACTAGAAATGTATTTTCTTCTAATATCTTCTAATGCAATATATCTAGTCGAGGTTTTGATCAGTTTCTTTCCCTAGAAAAATATTGTGTTATGTGCCATTGATATTCTTCCACTTTCTTTTTATTCTTTTCATTGATCAAGTTCAACTTCTGCTAAAGAGTAGAGTAAATTTTTGTCTTATGTTTCAATACATTACATGAACTATTTTATCTATAGAGAAAAATATACACATCCTTGGTAATAATGAGTAGTGACTTTGTAAACCATTTAGCGAAAATCTGATATGGAATAACAATTTCAATTAACCGAAATCTACATCTCCATTCATTTATATGATCAGAAATGTGAGTCGTTTTTATTGTTTTAGGGAATTCAATAGTTTGATACCAGTATCGTATCGAATCAATAGCTGAAAATGTGTTAAAATGTTGTTACTAGAGTGTTAAAATTAAATACAGATATAATCATTGATTAAAGAATTCGATGCACACCAAAGATGATATGTCATCACATATTTGATGGGAATTCTCCTTATTTTCCTTCAAATTTGGGTATGTAACTCGATAACTTGGTAGGTGTTATCACAAAACCTTCTCTTGGTAGGCTGCTGACTAGGAAGACCTTGAGTAACTATTTCAAATCAACTTTTGGCTGAGGCTTAGCCTCCCCAACCTGAGAGGGCTCTCTCACTAGGTTAAATATTTTAGTAAAAGATTAGATGGCTAACTCTATGAAATAAGTAAATGAGTATGAATGGTTGAACGCAATCAATAAACATCCATTTGTCTTATGGAGTCAGAAAATGTTTAGTATGACAACAATATTATCTTAACATGGAATTCAAGGCATCAAGAGTTCAATATATCAGTAACACATAAGAACATCTTGGAAACACAGTTTACAAATGCATGAAGGAAGTTAGAACATTGCCAATGAGTTATACATAACATACATTCATACCACTACAAATGAGGAAATGAGGAAAACCATAAGACAATCAAGCATTGAACTCTATTTTGAATCCTAAGTAGTAAAGCCAAACTCTGTAGTACATAAAAACATAGTCTTCCATAATGACACAATATGAGTGTTTTTCTCCAAAACTTCCAACCCTTGGTGCATTACACCTCTTGTCATATATAGCTTCAATTAAAATCTTGGATTCCTTCCTTAAACATGAGGGGAATTAAATTTTTTCTTGACCTAACACCTATTGATACTTAAAACAAACTATTAATTACAACTAGTTGTTAACTAACAGTCCTAGAGTCCTAATACAACTAGGAGTGTAACTCCTTATTATGCTAGCAACAACCTAGTACATGGAATAAATTCAGTTTTTGACAGCTGCTCCTTCTTAAATTTGAACTTCGTGATGTCAATAACCCCCCAACTAGCCTTCAATAACTTCTCCTTCATCTGCCTCGAAAACTAGGAAATTGTCCCCTACTCTGTTCTGGCTGAAAAATAGGTATTGGGACAGAGTTTATTTTCTCCTCATAAAAAGTGTATTTTGCAAAATTGAATGAGGATTTTGTAGACCACTCTATTTTGAAAAAAATCATATCTTGGGTTTTTTAAATACCTTTCCTACTGCTTAGAAATTGTCTTTGAATATAAGATGTAAACTAGGAAATTCTGATTTCTGAAAAAACTATACCTATAGTAGTTTCATAGCACAAGTTGGGTCATCCATTTCTCTCATATAATAATGAATTTGAAGAAACTAAAAGAGGTTTTTGTAGACAGGTATGTTAGGAAGAAGAAATTCTTTCAATTTTCGAAAATATGCTTTCAGTTGCTCAAAAAACCCTCTTGAAAGTTGACTACTTAAATTAGTTTTTCTGCTGAAAAAGGCTGCTCCAGTTATTTCGTAGTGCAAAACAGGATTTTTATATTGTCTTCTTTATTCTTTGATTTTTTTCCTTACTTGAGATTTAAAAATTCAAAAATAATCTCCTCACATTCCCTACTAGCATCCTTCTCCAAAAATAGTCCCCTCTTTCTTTTGAAGATTGATAAAAAAAGAAAATTACACCTACAGCAGTTTCGTAGTGCGCTACA
Organism: Pinus taeda; assembly: GCA_000404065.3. Lineage (NCBI taxonomy): Eukaryota > Viridiplantae > Streptophyta > Pinopsida > Pinales > Pinaceae > Pinus > Pinus taeda. Next base: position 1,812 of record APFE030382424.1, on the reverse strand, counting down.
AAATTGTTGTTTGAATCAATTTACACATTTTTTTCCAAAACATTTCCTTATAAAGCTTCTTCACAACTATTTCATTATATAAATATGCCACATAACTTGAAATCACCCAACCTTGAGACATATTCAAAAAATAGTGTCTTTGTTTCAACCAAAATTGTATTAGGGTTTCATCACTTACTTCCTTTTTCATTTGTGCTGAGGCTGACCTCCAGATTTTCTCAGCTAAATTTCCAGGTCCCGAATTTACCTCTTCATCACTCTGATGTTGGTTTTGAGCCTATTGTTAGTCCATCTAATGTATCTTGCCTCGTTAATAGCAAGGACAGTCCAGGTGAAATATTGAGCTTTTCTGCTCACTGCTTGGGTTTTTGACTTTTTCTCATGTTCCTACTCAGCCTTCATTTTTTTGAATTTGACCCTTTCAATTGCATTTCTTCTTGCCCTTTTCTTAAGTCTGGCAATTTAAAGCTTGGAAAGCTTCAACTTGTCCTTAACCTCCTCAAACCTTTGTTCCTTTTCTTGAGTGTTAACTGCTTTGTTGAATGCTTATTCAATCTCTCTATTCCTCGTGAGAACATCTACGCCTTCAGGCTCAACTCTCAAACACCTTCCTAATCTATGATTCTTCTTTTCTCTAGACATTTCTGTGAAACCCCTGCAAGGGGACTTGGAAAAACTTGCACTATCTTAGTTTGAAAGCTTCCTTGCTTCAGTTAAAATGGAGAACTGCCTTGCTTGAGCTTTCAAAGAATTATGATGAATGTTGTGCCTGAGCTTGCCAATTGTTTCTTATGCATGAAAGGAACATGAAAAATACCAAGACAAATTCACCTTACCTTACCCTTTTTGAAATTTGAAAAGAGTGCGTACAAAACCCCTAACGAATCTAATGATGAGAGTGAATGGTTGCACGTGATAAGCGAGGTTTTTGGACTGACACCTGATGATGAAACGTTAACGGATTTTGATGGATTTGACAGCTAGACAAGATTTGGCATGAATACCCGATTTCGTAGTGCATCCAGTGCAAATTCTGGGTTTTACGCTAGGAAAGCTCCTAACTTCGAATCCATGATTTCGTAGTGCACATAGTTTATTTTCTAAGTTTTGCGCTACGAAAACTCCTAGGCAATTTCGTAGTGCATGTCAATTTTGAAACGGCCTTAACACATGACACTTTTGAGATAATGTGGGATCAGTGATAGGTAAAAAAATATTGTTGACCTTATTTGATAATGGGAACAAGACTCCATTCTATGATTTAGACTCCTTAAACAAAACAAATAAAATGACTTGACCAAGACTAACATAAAACTTTGGAACCAAACCAGTTGTTTAAAATTTTAGAATTTTTTTTTATTACTGATAACAGTAGGAATCGTCAACCGATAAGGATAATAATAAATGGGATCATTCATTAACCAAGATAAATCAGGTAAATCTATGGTTGCAATAAACAATAACTTCCTTTTAGGGTCATCTGGTAAAGTTTGATAACCTTAAAGGTTAAGACCAACCCCTGGAGGAGGATACCTAGCATGTCCTTGAAGAGCTTGTAAGGTTGGAATTGGGATTCTACCTAGGTAACCAGGGTCAACCATCCGAGGTTGGAGTTCAAAAAGGACTTGATAAGTACGACCAAGGTATGGTTGACTATGGAAAGGTTGAGCTTTATGGATTTTGTAGGTTTTAACCCCGTACAGAAATTACCTGCATACGAATTCTAAATCACAAGAAAATAAAAAATGCGAGAGCATAACCCATAAAACACATATACACAGATATTTCCCACTGGATCTCAAAACTGAGACT
>APFE030382423.1:0-12283 GCA_000404065.3 Pinus taeda | reverse complement strand
AAACTGTTTGAGGAAATAATTGTGAGTTATCAATCAGTTGATGCATACGTGCACCCAACAAGTGTACTCCAGATAATTGAAGATTCTCTCATTAGAAACTCATGCATGTCTATTCTAAGAAAGACCCAATTCAGCTAAATGTCAAGGACAGGTTACTATCAGTTGTATGTGTTTTCCTATAAAGGAAACTCATGCATGCAGTCAAGGTAAGGTTCCTTGAAGATTGCGCAGTTCATACAGGGTGTGAGATCAATGTTCCACTTGGTTGAGAGTTTTCCACTTGGTAACAGGAGGATCACCCAGGAGAAACAACGCAAGGAAATAGGAGCTTGGAGGGCAGAGGAGAAGGCTTGTGAGAAGCTTTGATTACCTGTAAGCATCTAGGAGGATTGTATTGAGAGCTGGCTAGCTGTGAGAGCTAAGGCTTTGTATAGTCTCTATGTATTTCCACCTTGCATGATAATACATATAGTGGGGTTTTTAGCTCAATCTTTAAGCTTCCGAAAACTGATAGTAGAATTAGATTATAGTATTTTGCTTCGGTTATATTGCATTATCGGGTTAATCTACAGGAAAAATTTCTACATAGGCCTCAGAGCAAGATTTGTAGAGAATTTGCAGAATTTCTACAGTCTGTGTGCTGACGCAAAAGGATGGTCGAACAATGAACGACCAATATATTTCATGGGTGCTAGCCTCAAGGGACCTGAACTTAACTATCCCACCATTGACAAACAATCTTATGTAATATACAATGCGGTGAAGCATTTTCATCCCTATATCTTGAAAAATCATTGCATCAGTTTTGTTTTGCACCCAACAGTCAGATCATTGTTTGTTCAGTAAGATTTGGGTGAGAGAAGGGCAAACTAGATGACTGGTTTAGAGGAATACGATATAGATTTCAAGCCGGTTCATACAATCAAGGGCCACAGTCTATGTCGGCTAGCAGCGTAAGTAGTGGTTGTAAAATAAGAAGATCCTTCCTTATGGGAGTAGGAGATCGAAATGTAAAATGTCAATCGGTGCTCCCCCACTACCGTCACAAACTCTTGGCATGCAGATGTGCACCAATACCTTGAACATGAAACCATACTCTCCCATTTATCTACATGGAAAAAGAGGGAACTCAGGCTTAAAGCATTATCTTATCAGTTAGTGCATGGGATGCTTTTCAGAAAGCATCATAATGGAGTATTGTCAGGTGCCTAGAAGTGCAAAATCCAGAGAAAGTATTATGTGATCTCCACGATGGACCAACCGGGGGACACTTCGCGGGTAATGTAACAATGCATAAGGTTATGCAGGCTGGTTTCTACTGGCCTAGATTATTCAAATATGCTCATGCTTATGCCCACAAGTGTCTGATTTGTCAAAGGTGTGCCGATTGAAACAAGAAGGCAACCGCCCCATTGTAGCCTATCGCAGTGGAAGAGCCTTTTCAACAGTGGGGCTTAGATGTTATTGGAGAAATATTTCTGCATTCGTCAAAGAAACATCGCTATATTCTTACTGCTACAGACTACTTCACGTGGTGGACAGAAGCAGTTCCGCTCAAACAAGTGAATGATCAAGAAGTCATTAATTTCCTTAGGCAGAATATCATTTCCAAGTTTGGCGTTCTGACATCACTTGTTTTCGATAATGCAACATATTTTTAATCATTAAAATTATATGATTTTGCATTCGAAAATGGAATTGTATTGAAACATTCAGCTAAATACTATCTGCAGGGGAATGGTCTTGTTGAATCCACAAATAAGAACCTTATTTGTATCATAAAAAAGACCATCTTCTCAGAACAAAGGAACTGGCACTTTACTTTGGTAAATGCATTAGGGGATGACCGAGTCACGCCAAAGCCCTCTTTGAACACCTCTTCTAACTTCCTAGTGAAGAAGCAATCTTCCCCCCCAACATCTACTTGCATGCTCTCCAAATTTCACAAGAATCTCAAGGCAAGCCATGTTTCTTAGTTCAACATAGGATGGGCACTCTTCATAAGCTACAGGAAGAAAGGATGAAAGCAAAAGAAAATTTTCCCCTTCACCAGAGTCATATCAAGAGGTGGTTTGACAAGAAGTCTATAGGGAAAAATAACTTTAGTGTGGTGAATTAGTCTTGAAGTGGGACAAAGCCCATGAGGACAAGGGAAAACATACCAAGTTTCAATCCCTATGGATTGGAACATTCATGATTTACGAAAAGCTTGGCCAACACACATATCATCTATAACCACTAGACGGGAGGATTGACTCTCCCCGTCAATGGCCCGGACTTAGAGCACTATTTTCAATGATGATATGGGGTTGTGGCCTACACTATGTACATAGTATTTTCTTGTTTTCTTGATTTTGTTTCTATTTTTTTCATGTAAATAAATGTTGCATGTCAATGTGTCTTCCAACTTCTATGTGTGTGGCTGACTTAAAGGAGTCTTGTGACACTTCAACATTTGGCTAACCTTATGTCCGTCTTCCTTGTGTTGGTTATATCTTTTGGTCGATGAAGTTCCGACGGAAAATATGATCTATCAGTGAGGAGAGTTTTGGTTAAACCATGAACCTATGTCTATTGAGGAAAACCTCATGCCTACACTTGATTTTTATGTTTCATTATTGTAATGTCTATCCAATTAGTAGAGGAGGAGAAGGGGAAAAAATATAAATGAGCAAACCTAAATCATAGGTCTCTATATGCTTCTCTGAAGGAACAACCTCTTCTGCTCTCAATAAGTTGAGATCCCTCTTTCACCCATAAAATGAATAAGTGTCAATGCACAATCCTATAAAACAAATAAATAAAGGTGAAAGAAGAGAAAGGCTTCCTGCGAAGAGAGGTGAAGCAAGCAACTCCGTCAGGATATTGTCTAGGCTCGTTCGCAGTAGAGCAATGTTTGTGTTCTTGTAGTGACTCTGTTGGGGTACTTTCCAGGCCTGCTGGCAGCAGAGCAACACCAAAGATGAAAAAGACATACTTTGAAAATATTAAGCTCTCAAACTTCACTACCCTTCCCAACTCAAAACATTGTGATATCATTGAATCTTATGATGTGTTTTTCAACCAAGAAAGGTATAAAGGGGACCATGTCTATTCACGAGGTAAGTGGGGATACCAAAGTAATCTACATGATGAATCAATACTCCCCGAAGAACCAAGACCCTGCACAGAAGAGTTAACCAAGGCAGATAAACTAGAATTCTACTAATGTGTCGCCAAGTGTTGTCATTGCTACAAAACCCTCTAAAATTTTGGTCTATGATCAATTTCAAATCCTTCCTTGGTCTTGTACATTGTCACTGCAAAAATTGAAACTCATTCTATGTGTTTTCTTGAGGAGTTTTTGTCCCCTTTGCAAGAACAGAGAAATGTCGTACTTCCGCATGTTAGTCGTGCATCATGTGTTAAAACCTATTTTGGTGGTTTCAAGAGGTCATGTTTGTGTAAATGAGTTCTTCTAACCATGTAAGCCTCCATCACACTCATTTCCAAAGTTTCAAGCATTGTCACATAAGTGTCATCATGGTCAATGTAAAACTGTCACACTAAGGGAAATGCATTGTCATGTGTCTTGGATGATCTATTTTGCTATGTCATCAAGTATTCTAAGTGTGCGATCACATTCGAAGTCTTACCACTGTTCACATCAGTTTCATTGATCTCGCACTAAGCTATTTTTTGAAAATCTTACCAACTAAGCAACCTAGCTTCACCCTACCTCCCTGAACTATGCATTGTGCAGTCTCAGTCCTCTAGCTATGACCTTGCCTCTTGACACTGCGCAATGCGTAGTTCTTGCCTCCCAAGACTGTTGCATTGCGCAATTCCAATACTCAAGCCCTAACCTTGGCTCCCAGAATTGTGCAATCCATTAGTCCATCTTGGCATCAACTATGCGTTGTGTAGTGTCTGGCCTCAAGCTCATCCCTTGGGTCCCTAATCTACACAATGGCCCAGGCTCCTTTGTCTCCCAGAACTGCACAATAGGATCATCAAGTGCTCATCCCCTCATCCTATCACCCTATCTCTCGTAGTTGTGTAGTTTTCTTGCTCAACCCAACTTGGACTACATAGTCTCAGTGCTCAAGATTCACCCCTGAATACTTGAACTACACAACTACGCAGTCACTGAGTCCTCCCAGCATGTTCCTTGGTTTCGGCTCAAACAATGGTTCGAGCTCAACCAATGGATCAATATGCACTATCTTAGACTACGGGTTTTTTGGGCTGATGTTGTCTCGTCATGGGTGAATTACATATACATGTACCTTATCATAATGTGGTGAGATGATGAAGAGGGAGATGAAGGAAGAAAACATGTTGAAAGGCATCTTTGTTGTTGAGTATGCAAGCTGATCAACTAAGAGAAAGTAAAGGGACACTAGTTGGCAATCACAACTGAAAACTTGAGGTCATTGAAGATTCCCTACCACCAAGCCATGTGGAGGTGGAAAGAAAATCATTCTCAACCAAACACTCAACACATAGTAGCAGCAGTGGCTTGACATTGCCACATCATCAAGCAGACACTCAACACATAGTAGCAGCAGTGGCTTGACATTGCCACATCATCAAGCAGACACTCAACACATAGTAGCAGCAGTGGCTTGACATTGCCACATCATCAAGCAAACACTCAACACATAGTAGCAACAATTGATTGACATTGCCACATCATCAAGCAGTCCATGTCAACAATGTCATGTCATGTCATGTCACGAGTTGTCACATGCCACACCATTATGGTGGATTATGTAATTCATGTTTCAAAATGTATTTTAAAAGTGAAAGCCCAAAGGACATGTATGGAATACGAAGAGTCATGTAAATTTGAAAATTTATAGAAGTCAAACAGTCATGAGGATAGATGAAGAGTCACAAGGAAGGTGAAACATCACCTCCTCATTGTTATATATACACTCTCATTGTAAGAGCAAAGGACTTTTCACCTTGGCTCCACCCGCAAGGCAATAGAGAGATAAGCTAGTTCTTTTGAGGAGCAAGGAGTGGCTCCAAAGCTCCACTATTGGAGTTAGTGGTGTTCATTATATACACGTGTCTTGGAACTTTTACTTAATATAAGAAGCCTTATGGGTTAGTACATTCTTCATGCATGGTTTATGGATATTTGTAGGACTATTCTATGAATGTTTGTAATTCATGTTTGCTTTCATTTGTGCTAAAGTAGTTGAACTATTTCGGTTATTTTGGTACTTATCATATTGAGAATGTGATGTGATAACTATTATTGTTGTCGCATCCTTGTGGACTATTCCAGTAGATATTAGACAAATCTTTCTTGTTTCATTAGTTTTTATGACCGTCACATCTCTTTGGACTATTCAACTTGTTGTTGTATAGATTCTTCTTGTTCATGTGTGTCTCTACTAGGGTGGTACTACTACTCTCTCTTAGATGTTCGCTTCTCCTCCTCTCTGTAGTGAAAGAACTTTGACACACATACGATCGAACACTCACCAAGCACATCCCCCTTGCTTTTTGAAGGCACATTTGCACTCCTCTCTCTTGCTGACAGCTAGATCCAAGGCATATCTTTAAGATAATTGACAATCAGGCCATATTCTGGTTGGGGATCCTATCCCAAACAATGTGAGGTCTAATTGGGACCACATATCGGGGAGACCCCTTGAATGTTGGCGGGTCTAACATCGTTAACACCAGCCTGTAGAGTAACCCATCCTGGAGATGGTAGTCAATGGTGTTGTAATCATCATGCGCATGACTTTGACTTTCCAAATGTTGATACACCTCCTTAAATCCCTCATTCTCTGAATATGCCTCTCTGTATGCATCATGGGTGGATGGCTCCATGTGCATAAGAGTCCCCAAAGTTGTAATCTTTGATGTGCGTGGCCTTGAAAGAATCTCAACCAAATTGTTGGTGCTACCCTTCTTATACTTGATCACCAAATGAAATTGTTGCAAAAGCCCCATCCACTTGTAATGTATGGTTTGTTGTATCTTACTTTTGGCCTGCAAGCATTGTAACGGTTGGTGATCTGTGTGGATTACTGTCTCATTTCCCATCAGATAGTGCTTCCACTTATTCACAGCTTGCACCATGGTGTAGAGCTCCTTATCATTGGTAGGGTAGTTAAGAACTGCTCCATGAAATACTTAAGAATGGTAGCATACAAGCCTTCATCCTTGCATCAATACAACTCCATAGCATACCCACTCGCATCAGTCTCCACTTCAAAGGGTCATTGCATGTTTAGTAATTCTAGAACTAGTGCTTGGCCAATCTTCTTCTTTAGCTCTTCAAAAGCCATTTGCTGACCTTTCCCCCTCTGAAAACTCTTATAACTTGCTATTATGGCATGGAGCAGTGCTGCTACCGCTGAAAACGAGGCTATGAATTTCCTCAGGTACTGTGTTTCCCGAATGAAACTCCTGGCCTCATAAATGTTAGTAGGTATCGACCATTTCATGATGGTCTCACTCTTGGAAGGATCTATCTACAGCTCTCCTCCATCGATCACATACCCCAGATACACCAAATATTGTTGTGCAAACTCACACTTCTTGAGATTTGCTAGCAGTTGGTGCTTCTTCAATGTTTCCAGCAACTGCGTCAAATGTGAAATATGCTCCCCCCACGTAGTACATCATTCATTATTCTCATAAATATATCTGGTGCATTACATATGTTGAATGGCATAACTAACCACTCATACAAACCTTGCCTGGTTTTAAAGGCGCTCTTCCATGTATCTTCTTCTTTGACTCGAACTTGGTGATATCTAGACTTCAAATCTAACTTGGTGAAGTAATTTTCTTGCTACAACTGATCTAGCAGATCATCTATCCTTGGTAGGGAGCATCTATTCCTGTGCATGATTTTATTCAATGCCCAATAATCTATACACATCAGCCAAGTCCCATCCTTCTTTGGCACAATGATGATGGGTGACCCACATGGTGATGTACTCGGTCGAATGACACCCTGTTCTAGTAGCTATTGCAGTTACTTCACCTCACTTGCTTCTATAACATACTGCCTGTGTAGCCCAATATTTGGCATTGGGGATTCTGGCAGTAACTGGATCTCGTGCTCCACTTCTCTCTTAGGTGGTAACCCTTTGTTCTTGAAACACATCCCTGTATGCCTGTAACAACTCCTCCAATTGTTGTTTTTATTTCTTAGTACACCCTTTTAGGGATGCCTTGCTTGTTATTGACTCCTCTTCAGATTGACTTTCTATTAGAAACAATAAAACATACTTCTTAATGGAGCTGATCAATTTCTTGGCTTGGTTGACACTTACCAATGAAATTTTTGACTTGCCTTTGTGCGCATTGATAATGAACGATTTTCCATCCTTGACGAGCCAATATTGGTTGACTCTCCTCGTGAATGTTTCATCATGCATGTACATGTATGGACTCTCAAACATGACTCCAGATACATCAAGGGGAACCATATCTAGATCTACTTCATCAATAAAATCAAACTAATATAAAATATAATTTTAAACTATTTTGTTACCTTAAGCTTTATATCCTTATTTACCCATCCCAATGGATATGGGTTTGGATGATCACAAACTTCTAGCCCCAACTTCTTGACATGATCTGCTGCAATGAGATTTGTCTGCAATTTTGAGTCAAACAAAGCATCAATCTTTGTCTTCTTGACTTGTATCTTTATATGGAAGGGCTTGGTCATTTCTTTCTCTTCATATTGTTGAAGGCTACTCATATCCACCTCCTTTTGCACTGATGTGTGGATGATCTTCTCATCCATGTCCGAGCTGCTTTCAAATTGGTTGCTCAAATCCGTAGCCATGAGATTCTTCTTATTATTTTCTTTCTTCTTGTTCTTCAGGTTTAGCTCTGGATGCAACTTCCAACACTTCTCTTCTATATGGCCATCAATGTTGCAATGGTTGTAGTGGTTGCTTGGATCTTTGCACTGGTGTGTTGTGGTTGTTGTCTTTTTATATTTTCCCCCTTTTTATTCTTCTTCCGCTCCTTAGAAGCTTCCTATTGCTCCTTTTTCTTCGATCCACTTGATTGTGCTCTTTTTAGGCCTGTGTTTTCTAGGTATTATGCCTATACACAAGCCTCATCCATCGATCTAGGCTTGAACAACATCATTTTCTCTCTTAGATAGAAGTGCAGACCCCCCAAATACTTGAGGAGTACATCTAGGTTCTTTGGAGAGATACCCAACATTATAGACATCTTTCTGAATTTTGTGGTGTACTATTGCATGCTTTGGCCTGAGGTTTTCTTGAAGTAATGCCATTGAATCCACTAGTACTCCACATATCCAATGGGATAAAACTGTGACTTAATGAGGGATTTGAAATCCTCCCACTTAGTCTCTGGAGGTTCTCTCTCCATTTTTAGGGTTTTCGTGTGGCTCTCCCACCAAGTAAGTGCATGGCCCTCTAATTTCAATCACACGAATGAGATCCTTTACCCTTCCTCAATCTGATGGACACTGAAATAAACTTCTAGTTGTTGCAACCAATGGTTTCGCTTCAGAGCATCGATCTCGTCTTGGTACAACTTGATATCAATTTTTGCTTCCATTTTAAACAAGGATTGATTCACGACACTTGAATTGGGTTTATCTTTTCTGGATTCTTTCTTCAATTGGTTCTCCATGTCTTCCCGATTTCCCAATCCCCCTTCTGATTTGTCCTCTACATTTGAAACCCCATCTTCTTCAAATATCCCCAACTTATTGCTTAGGGCCACCATGAGGAGGTTTACATTGTAGTTTATACCCATGACTTGTTGTCAAGACGCGAAAACCTCATTTTTGCAGGATCACACGGTTCATTTACAGATTCATTGACCGTGATTAGGGTTTTAAGATTTTCGGCCCCGCCAATCTAGATCCCTGCAATCTCCACAAAATACCCAAAGAAACTGGCTCTGATACCAAATGATCTGTAAACTACCGTGGATATTCCACTAGATAGTTCGTCACAACAAATTTGGTAATATTATATTAAAAATCTAAGATTCTACACTATTACAGTTTTATTTAACTTCTAGATCTGTAGATTTTACTATAATTAGTGGATGCATGTAAATGGAAATTAATGCATAAAAGTAGGGAACGGAAAAATAAGCTTACACACACATAAGACACAAGATATGCTCTCTGGGAAACCCTTCCGGGAGAAAACACAGCTGGAAGGTGAGGTTGCTTTGCTCTCTTTCTTTGTCTGGAAATATAGTTGCAGGTACAAAGAAGTAATTTCTGTAGCCCGTGGGCTGCTACAGTGCACATGTACTCCATGTGTGTTCTACCACTTATGTCTCCTGGCTATCTTTGCTCAACTATGGAATAAAATTATCTCTAAATAAAATAGAATGCCTCTTCCTCCTAGTGGCTCGGTTATAACACAACCTGATAGCCTACTAGTGGTTATTTTTGACAACATCAACTCTTAACTAGAGTTACGAAATAGACTCTTCTAGAGTATTTTACATCAAAAACACATGGCTAACCCCTTTTCCATGAATAATGTGGGCTGATGTGGCATCCTTCCGAATTATAGGTGTGAAAACAGGAAGGTCAACTTCTGAGTGGCATAACTTTTGCATACAGACTCTGATTGACGTGCTTCTTGCGTCGTTGGAAATATCTCTTTGTGTAGAATAACATGAAATAATGTTTCTCTCAAGTGACAATGTTTTACCCCCAAATACGTTGTTTGATTCCTCCATACGCTCCTAGAGGGTTTTCAGACCATGTTTCACCAAACTGGGTCCCACTAGTAAAAAAGGTCCTGTGAGTTGATTGCTCCACTTTTTCCACTCTGAATGCATCGAGATGGATAACAAACAATATAATGATTCGATCCAGAGGAGCGTGTACAACTTGATTCTGAAGTAATGTTTCCATATGATCGAGATTGCTTTAACTCTCTTGAGGTTATCTTAAACTAGAAAAATCCTCAAAGGAGGAGTGAAAAGGAATCCAATTAGTAGAAACTAGGTGAAAGTAGTCTTCTTTTACTAGCCAAACTAGGGAGAATTTTGAAAGGAGAGGTAGGATTCCCTTCAGGGAATTCTAGCTTTAACACTATGGCCATGTGATTTAAAATACCTCCCACGTCCACCCATGATTTGATATTCCATTCCACATCCATTAAGCCTTCTGAAATCAGAAAGAGGTCTAATCATTTAGCCACACTTGCTTCACCACTTCGACCATTTCCCCAAGTGGGAGATAACTTAGAGAAAACGAGGTGCACTAGATGGAGAGAATAAAATATATGATTCAAATACCCTTGCACAGGGTCTCAATGTGGAAGTATTCCTCATATCTCACTATGTGACAACATTAACTATAAATATCCCACTAATATTACCCCAAGAGTTGAGAGAAAACCTGAAGACATAAAAGAATCCCAAAATCTCTTCTAATCATAATATGTCCAGAAAATGTTGATGAAATTAAGAACAACCCAAACCCCTTCTTCCAATTCCACTGAGATCCTTGAGGAGATGAGATAAATGTAAGATTGAACGAGAGAAGGCTTCCAAGCCACCACCAAGTTGCCTAAGAGACCATCAAAATCTAGAGTCATATATCCCCAATCCTTCAACTAAGGAGAAAGGTAACCTAAGGGATTTTGACCGAGGGCACATCATATATTTAAAAAAAGATGATATCAAGATAGCTAAATTGAACCAACCTTTTGAGGGCTAAGATCTTAACCTTGCTACCTAGCCCTCGAACATGGAGAGAAAGACAAATCTCCTAGGAACTTGAGCATATGCCTTGCTTTCTTTAAGGGCCCAAGATATAGTAGTATACTTTCCAATTATGATTTCATGCTTGGATTTTAACTTGGCCAAAGTTAATTGGACTTTCATCCACATGATTCCCTTGAGGTTTTTCAAGAGCAAGACTACCTTCAATAACTCATTTCTCAACAAATTTTACTCTGGAATGTAAAATATAGCCCAAATAGGAAGGAATACAATGGCTATTATCAAAATCCAAGGGGGAGGAACCTTTGAAAGGAAGAGGAGATCTTATTGCAGAGGTCAAAATGACATGAGGGGAATTCTCATTTTGACAAGGAGGGAGATTGAGAGATGGATAAGAAGCGGAGGAGGATGGGAAGGCCTTAGATGGGAGAGACAAAACAAAATTTCCATATAATTGGGTAGGGATGGGACTAAATAGGGAGGAAATACATATCCTTAGAGCCACCCAATACATGTGAAAAATGCAAGAGGAGGAGAAGATAATGTACTTGGCACATTGGTTACCAAAACCTCAACTAACTCCATCTAATTCTCAACATTGGACTAGGAAAGTTGCTTGCAACCATTTAGAAAACTTGCTTCCTTGGAAAATGGATTCTTTGCATTATGATATGAGTCCCCTTCCTTAAGCAAATTCACCTTAGGTTGCCAGAAACGTCTAAGTGGGACCACACTAGAATGGAAAAAATTGCATTGTGCTTAGACATGCCCAACAACGTGACAACTAAAACATATAAATGGAACTCTCTAGTAGTCCAAACATTAGATCTAGTTAAAATTTCCATTCCATATTTCAATTTGATTCATGAGGTCTTTAGAAACATCCAATTCTACCAACAACCACAATGAATGTCTATCTATCTTACATTCTCATCCATTCTCCACTTTAATAGGTTGGTTGAACCAATTGCCTATCTTTTCCACAAAACCCTTGTTAAAAAAATGGACTAGAAGACTCAAAAAGTGTAATAACCCTAGGTTGATTTTCCATGTAAATAAAATTGAACCAAGGTCATGGGATACATATTCTAAGCTGAATGGAGGGAAAAACATTATAGTGGGAATCACTTGTGGTTTATTAATGGCTATGGAATTTGGCAGAGGCAAAGAGGAAATAAATGACAATTTAATATGAGAAATAAAGGAAAATAGGAGAAAAGGAATATGAAGAGACATAAACATGCATGTAAAGGAAATTAGAGAGAAAATGAGGGGAAATGAAGGAAAAGGGAAAAGGAAAGGAAGAGACTAAACATCAATGATAAAAAGGCACCAGAGAAATAATTGACAACTTTTGATAGTTTTTGGCTCAGTTCTTAATCATTATAGCTCTCTTAGACTCTTGCACACTTAGAGCATTATTTAAGCATCCTAGCATTCACTTGGACTTGGAGAGAAGCAAGCAAAGGACAAGTAAAGGATTTGTGGGCAACGAAAAAGAAGGTTGGATCAACAACTACAACCAAAGTTCATAGCATGTAACAGGTTGCATGTGTGATTTCCTTGTTGATATTTGGAT
>APFE030382421.1:5108-26345 GCA_000404065.3 Pinus taeda | reverse complement strand
CGAAAAACTGCTAAAAATAGTAAACTGTGCTACAATTTAGGAAACTGAAAAGACTGAAAGAGACAGTTGTGGGGGTCCAAATGGGATAGGTGGGTGGCCACCAACATCCACCTGGATCAAAGAACTCCATCTCTTCCTGGATGTATCTGCATAGGCAACCACGGTATTTGAGTACCAGATGCAGCTCATAATATTTAATACCCAACTGTGTGTGAAGGGTATGAAAAATGTTCGTGAACTCCGGTACATCTTGGTCTCGTCCCTGCTGTAGTGTGGTCCGTCTGGTGTATTTTTCCTCATCGCTTTTGACAGGGTAGTACTGCTCCTTGATGGCATCTCCGAATGAATCCCAAGTGGGTGCGGCTGAAAATAGTGAGCCTGCGCTTTCATCCTTTTGCTCGCAGTAGGTTTCCCACCAGTCCTTGACATGGGGGGATGCTTTGAGAAGAGTGAAAACAATCTTTTCCCGACTTGAAAATTCATGAATAGAAAAATACCCATCTAACAAATTTAGCCATTTATCTACAACATCTGCGTTTATTTGACCCTCGAAGATGGGGATTTAAAAATTAAATTGTACTTTAAAGGGCATGGCGTTTCCAGAGTAGCTACTAGAAGCCGATGCGTCGCTTCTGGGTAGCCACTAAAGGATCTACGCAAAGCTATCCATCATCGCGTTCCTTTGCCACTCGAGGGCTTCTTCGAGCGAGATTTTGATAGGATCTCCTGCCCTCTCATATTTCTTCTCATCTGCCATGGGAGGCCATCGGGATTTGCGAGGCTGGTCTTGCAAAGGTTCGACCAGTTCAAGCCCTAACTCCTTATATCCCGACCTCGTTGGGGACATGCAAAGAAAAACAAAGAAAAAACAGACTGCTCTGATACCAATAATCCAGATTTAAACAGGAACGCAATAGATTATAGAGATAACCATAAATATAGAGATGCAATAACCATAAATAAAAAGATGCAACGTAAATAATACTTCATTTAATTAATCGAAAATACTGAAATAAGCTTACAACCAGAAATGGAAATAAACCAGCTAGGGCGATGGTAGCATATCTCTAAGAAGAGATGTGGTAGCTACATGCCTCTGAACTATCTTAAAATGAGGCTCGCATGCCTATTTATTATTGGGAAACAATGGAAAACCCTTAACATTCCAAAACCTAACCCTAGAAGATGAAATGCCAAACTGTGGGCCCTATTTGGGTAAATTGGTACATCAACTTCCCGGGGTCGTAACTTTGGCATACAATCTCCGTTTGACGCGTACGATAGCTCGTTAGAAAGATCTATCCAAGAAATACCACTTTGGGAAGGGAAACATCGGTCCATGGAGCCATGTTGCCTCCATATTTCCCAAACAACGACGTTTAGGGCCTCAAAACGGCTCCAGAAGTTCAGGACCCGAAAAACTGCTAAAAATAGTAAACTGTGCTACAATTTAGGAAACTGAAAAGACTGAAAGAGAAAGTTGTAGGGGTCAAAATGGGATAGGTGGGTGGCCACCAACATCTACCTAGATCATTCCTCGCCCCTTAGGAAGCAATGGTCCCCATTTCGTTGAGTTCCTCCCTGAGATGAGGAAGCTTCTGCTGAGTTGGGTCTCTGGTGAGTTGTTCTGCAATCTCTGATGTGTCCCGAAATGGTGGAAAGCTTGTTTGACGATGGTCCACATTGAACACTTGGTGCAAGCGGAGGAATGGAGGAATGCTGTGCTTCAAAGCATTGTTGCCCGTAGCCCTGTTACTGGTGTAAGGACCATGTCGGAGTGGTCTGAGTTTCTGATGGGTTCTGGTAAGTCTTTCTCTCTGCAGATGCATCCAAACTTTATCGTTGACCTAAAACTTGTGTGGTACCCCTGTGGGTGAGGAGAAGTTGCCCCTGTGTTCTGTCATGGCCGTATCCCTTTGTTGTTGCTGCTGCGTGGAGGAACCCTTCACGGGGGTCATGGATGTGGTCACAATCTTCCCCTTACTTTGGGAGTGAACCAGACAGAAAATGAATTTCCTAGTCTGGGAGATGAGCTTGTTGCCTTTCTTGGTAGTGATCAAAGAGGTGGCAGTAGGTGGGGCTACCTCTGGTATCTTGTATAATGAATTATCCAAAGAAATAATGACAACACGAGGCCTTGACTCATACACAGCATGTCGCCTCCACAAGTGTGGCTAGCCTAATAGTACATCGCAAACATCCAGAGGTGTAACATCACGCAATACCTCATCTGTGAAGGGCTTGATGTTGTAGGGAAGGCAACACTACTAGCGAACTTTGAGATCTCGTCCTTCCTGAAGCCACCCAATACTGTACAGCTATGGGTGTGGCGTAGTTGGTAGGCCCAACTGCTTCATGACCTTTGCTCAAACGAGGTTCTTTTGGCTGCCACTGTCAACAATGAATTGCAGCGGCGAACCCTTCACCCACATCTGTGAGTGGAAAAGACGCTCCCTTTCCTCTAGATTTTCGGACTCTTTTTTCTGGATCTTGGCGGTGACAACAGTGGCGATAGGATCCGCATCAATGATCTGCTTCCCTTTTCCATTCCCCTTGTTGGGTTCTGGCTCAGGGTTGGAACATGTATCTGATTTGGAAGCCTTCAACTCGGCCACTAGCGAGTACTTAGTCCGACACTCACTTGCGCTATGAGTGGGACTCTTGTGGAACTCACACCACTTTCTTGTATCCTTCTTTAACTTTGTGGTGTTGTTCTTTTCTTGTGGCTTTGACGGGTTGTCTTCGGTCACCCCGCCTTGGCTTTGTTCTTTGATCTTCGGATTTGCAGATCCAAAGTCTCGCTTCTTCTGTTTGAACTTTTGCTCGATTTTTACAGCGTATCGGTATGCTGTGCCGAGTGAGGAGATGTTCAAGAACTCCATCTCTTCCTAGATGTAGCTGTGTAGGCAACCGCAGTATTTGAGTACCAGATGCAGCTCAGAATATTTGATACCCAACTTGTGAGAAGGGTATGAAAAATGTTCGTGAACTCCAACACATCTTGGTCTCGTCCCTGCCATAGTGTGGTCCATTTGATGTATTTGTTTTCATAGCTTTTGAGAGGGTAGCACTGCTCCTTGATGGCATCTCGGAATGAATCCCAAGTGGGTGCAGCTGAAAATAGTGAGCCTGTGCTTTCATCCTTCTGTTCGCAGTAGGTTTCCCACCAATCCTTGACGTGGGGGGCTGCTTTGAGAAGAGTGAAAACAATCTTTTCCTAACTTGAAAATTCATGAACAGAAAAATACCCATCTAGCTAATTTAGCCATTTATCTATGGCATATGCGCCTATTTGACCCTTGAATATGGGAATTTCAAAATTAACTTGTACCTTAAAGGGCGTGGCATTTCCAGAGTAGCTATTGGAAGCCGATACGTCACTTCTGGGTAGCCGCAGAAGGATCTGCGCAAAGCTATCCATCATCACGTTCCTTTATCGCTCAAGGGCTTCTTCGAGCAAGATTTTGATAGGACCCTTGCCCCCTCGTCTTTCTTCTCATCCACCATGGGAGGCCGTCGAGATTTGCGAAGATAGTCTTGCAAATTTTCAGCCAGTTCAAGCCCTAACTCCTTATATCCCAACCTCGTTGGGGACATGCAAAGAAAAACAGAGAAAAAGCAGACTGCTCTAATACCACTAATCTAGATTTAAACAGGAATGCAATAGATTACAGAGATAACCATAAGTATAGAGATGCGATAACCATAAATAAAGAGATGTAGCAGAAATAATACCTCATTTCATTAATGGAAAATACTGAGATATGCTTACAACCAGAAATGGAAATAAACCAGCTACGACGATGGTAGCATATCTTTGAGAAGAGATGTGGCAGCTACATGCCTCTGAACTGTCTTACAATGAGGCGCGAAGGCCTATTTATTGTTGGGAAATAATGAAAAACCCTTAACATTCCAAAACCTAACCCTAGAAGATGAAACGGCAAACTGTGGGCCCTGTTTGGGTAAATTGGTACATCAACTTCCCGAGGTGGTAACTTTGGCATACGATCTTTGTTTGACGCGTACGATAGCTCGTTAGAAAGATCTATCCAAGAACTACCACTTTGGGAAGGGCAACATTAGCCCATGGACCCATGTTTCCCCCAGATTTCCCAAAAAACATCGTTTAGGGCCTCAAAATGGCTCCGAAAGTTCAGGACTCGAAAAACTGCTAATAATAGTAAACTATGCTACAATTTAGGAAATTGAAAAGACTGAAAAAGAAAGTTGTAGGGGTCAAAATGGGATAGGTGGGTGGCCACCAACATCCACCTGGATCATTCCTCCCCCCTTAGGAAACAATGGTCCGCATTGCATTGAGTTCCTCACTCAGATGAGGAAGCTTCTGTTGAGTTGGGTCTCTGGTGAGCTATTCTACAATCTCTGATGTGTCCCGAAATGGTGGAAAGCATGGTCGACGATGGTCCACATTGAACACTCTGTGCAAGCGAAGGAATGGAGGAATTTTGTGCTTCAAAGCATTGTTTCTTGTAGCCTTGGTACTGGTGTAAGGACCATGTCGGAGTGGTCTGAGTTTCTGATGGGTTCTGGTAAGGCTTTCTCTCTGCAGATGCATCCAAACTTTATCGTCGACCTAAAACTTGTGTGGTACCCTTGTGGGTGAGGAGAAGTTATCCCTATGTTCTGTCAGGACCGTATCCCTTTGCTGCTGCTACTGATGGAGGAACCCTTCGCGGGGGTCATGGATGTGGTGACAATCTTCCCCTTACTTTGGGAGTGAACCAAACTGAAAATGAATTTCCTAGTCTGGGAGATGAGCTTGCTACCTTTCTTGGTAGTGATCAAAGAGGTGTCGGTAGTTGGGGCTACCTCCAGTATCCTTTATAATGTATTATCCAAAGAAATAATGACAGCACGAGGCCTTGACTCATACACAGCATGTCACCTCCACAAGTATGGCTGGCCTAATAGTACATCGCAAACATCGAGAGGTGTAACATCACACAATACCTCGTCTGTGAAGGGCTTGATGTTGTAGGGAAGGCGAAACTCCTGGCGAAATTTGAGATCTCATCCTTCGTGAAGCCACCCGATACTATACAGCTACAGGTGTGGCGTAGTTAGTAGGTCCAACCACTTCACGGCCTCTGCTGAAACGAGGTTCTTTTGGTTGCCACTGTCAACAATGAACTCCAACGGCGAACCCTTCACCCACATCTGTGAGTGGAAAAGGCGCTCCCCTTCCTCTGTATTTTTGGACTCGTTTTTCTGGATCTTGGTGGTGGCAACAGTGGCGCTAGGATCCCATCAATGATCTACTTCCCTTTGCCATTACCCTTGTTGGGTTCTGGCTCAGGGTTGGAACATGTATCTAATTTGGAAGCCTTCAACTCGGCCACCAGTGACTACTTAGTTCGACACTCACTTATGTTATGAGTGGGACTCTTGTGGAACTCAGACCACTTTCCTGTGTCCTTCTTTAGCTTCATCGTGTTGTTCTTTTCTTGTGGCTTTGACGGGTTGTCTTGGGTCACCCCGCCTTGGCTTTGCCCTTTGGTGTTCGGATTTGCAGATCCAAAGTCTCACTTCTTCTGTTTGAATTTTTTCTTGATTTTTACAACATATCTGTATGCTGTGTCGAGTGAGGAGATTTTCAAGAACTCCATCTCTTCCTGGATGTATCTGTGTAGGCAACCAATGTATTTGAGTACCAGATGCAGCTGAGAATCTTTGATACCCAACTGTGTGCGAAGGGTATGAAAAATGTTCGTGAACTCCGACACATCTTGGTCTCATCCCTCCCGTCGTGTGGTCCATTTGATGTATTTGTCCTCATAGCTTTTGACAGGGTAGTACTACTCCTTGATGGCATCTCGGAATGAATCCCAAGTGGGTGTGGCTGAAAATAGTGAGCCTGTGCTTTCATCCTTCTGCTCGGAGTAGGTTTCCCACCAGTCCTTCACATGGGGGGCTGCTTTGAGAAGAGCGAAACCAATCTTTTCCCGACTTGCAAATTCATGAACAGAAAAATACACATCTAGCAAATTTAGCCATTTATCTACGGCATCTGTGTCTATTTGACCCTCAAAGATGGGGATTTCAAAATTAACTTGTACCTTAAAGGGTGTGGCATTTCCAGAGTAGCTACTAGAAGTTGATGCGTTGCTTCTGGGTAGTTGCTGAAGGATTTGCGCAAAGCTATCCTTCATCGCGTTCCTTTGCCGCTCGAGGGCTTTTTCGAGCAAGATTTTGATAGGATCTCCTACCCCCTCGTATTTCTTCTCATCTGCCATAGGAGGCTATCAGGATTTGCGAGGCTGGTCTTGCAAAGGTTCGACCAGTTCAAGCCCTAACTCCTTATATCCCAACCTCGTTGGGGACATGCAAAGAAAAACAGAGAAAAGCAGACCGCTCTGATACCACTGATCTGGATTTAAACAGGAACACAATAGATTATAGAGATAACCATAAATATAGAGATGTGATAACCATAAATAAAGAGATGCAGCGGAAATAATACTTCATTTCATTAATGGAAAATACTGAAATAAGCTTACAACCAAAAATGGAAATAAACTAGCTAGGGCAATGGTAGCATATCTCTGAGAAGAGATGTGGTAGCTACATGCCTCTGAACTATCTTACAATGAGGCTCAAAGGCCTATTTATTGTTGAGAAACAATGGAAAACCCTTAACATTCCAAAACCTAACCCTAGAAGATGAAATGACAAACTGTGGGCCCTGTTTGAGTAAATTGGTACAATAACTTCCCGGGGTCGTAACTTTGCCATACGATCTCTAATAGCTCCTTAGAATGATCTATCCAAGAACTACCACTTTGGGAAGGTCAACATCAGTCCATGGACCCATGTTTCCCATAGATTTCCCAAAAAACGTTGTTTAGGGACTTAAAACGACTCTGGAAGTTCAAGACCCGAAAAACTGCTGAAAATAGTAAACTGTGCTACAATTTAGGAAACGAAAAACACTGAAAGAGATAGTTGTAGGGGTCAAAATGGGATAGGTGGGTGGCCACCAAAATCCACGTGGCTCATTCCTCCCCCCTTAGGAAGCAATGGTCCCCATTGCATTGAGTTCCTCCCTGAGATGAGGAAGCTTCTGCTAAGCTGGGTCTCTGGTGAGCTGTTCTGCAATCTCTGATGTGTCCCGAAATGGTGGAAAGCATGGTTGACGATGGCCCACTTTGAACACTCGGTGCAAGCAAAGGAATGGAGGAATGTTGTGCTTCAAAGCATTGTTTCCCGTAGCCTTGGTACTGGTGTAAGGACCATGTCGGAGTGGTCTGAGTTTCTAATGGGTTTTGGTAAGGCGTTCTCTCTGCAGATGCATCCAAATTTTATCGCCCACCTGAAACTTGTGTGGTACCCCTATGGGTGAGGAGAAGTTGTCCCTGTGTTGTGTCATGATCATGTCCCTTTGCTGCTACTGCTGCGTGGAGGAACCCTTCGCTAGGGTCATGGATGTGGTGAGAATTTTCCCCTTACTTTGGGAGTGAACTAGACAGAAAATGAATTTCCTAGTCTGGGAGATGAGCTTGCTACCTTTCTTGGTAGTGATAAAAGAGGTGGCGGTAGGTGGGGCTACCTCCGGTATCCTGTATAATGAATTATCCAAAGAAATAATGACAGCACGAGGCCTTGACTCATACATAGCATGTCGCCTCCACAAGTATGGCTAGCCTAATAGTACATCGCAAACATCCAGAGGTGTAACATCACACAATACCTCGTCTGTGAAGGGCTTGATGCTGTAGGGAAGGCGACACTGCTGGCGAACTTTGAGATATCGTCCTTCGTGAAGCCACCCGATACTGTACAGCTGCGGGTGTGGCGTAGTTGGTAGGCCCAACCGCTTCACGACCTCTGCTGAAACGAGGTTCTTTTGGTTGCCACTATCAACAATGAATTGCAGTGGCAAACCCTTCACCCACATTTGTGAGTGGAAACGATGCTCCCCTTCCTCTGGATTTTTGGACTCATTTTTCTGGATCTTGGCGGTAGCAACACTGGCGCTGGGATCTGCATCAATGATTTTCTTCCCTTTGCCATTCCCCTTGTTGGGTTCTGGCTCAGGGTTGGGTCATGTATCTGATTTGGAAGCCTTCAACTTGGCCACCAGCGACTGCTTGGTCCGACACTCGCTTGTGTTATGAGTGGGACCCTTTTGGAACTCACACCACTTTCCTGTGTCCTGCTTCGGCTACATGGTGTTGTGCTTTTCTTGTGGCTTCGACGGGTTGTCTTGCGTCACCCCGCCTTGGCTTTGTCCTTTGGTCTTCAGATTTGCAGATCCAAAGTCTCACTTCTTCTATTTGAACTTTTGCTCGATTTTTACAGTGTATCGGTATGCTGTGCCGAGTGAGGAGATGTTCAAGAACTCCATCTCTTCCTGGATGTATCTATGTAGGCAACCGCGGTATTTGAGTACCAGATGCAACTCAGAATCTTTGATACCCAACTGTTTGTGAAGGGTATGAAAAATGTTCGTGAACTCTGGCACATCTTGGTCTCGTCCCTGCCGTAGTGCGGTCCATTTGATGTATTTTTCCTCATAGCTTTTGACAGGGTAGTACTGCTCCTTGATGGCATCTCGGAATGAAAATAGTGAGCTTGTGCTTTCATCCTTCTGCTCGCAGTATATTTCCCACCAGTCTTTGACGTGGGGGGCTGCTTTGAGAAGAGCGAAAACAATCTTTTCTCGACTTGAAAATTCATGAACATAAAAATACCCATCTAGCAAATTTAGCCATTTATCTACGGCATCTGCGTCTATTTGACCCTCGAAGATGGGGATTCCAAAATTAACTTGTACCTTAAAGGGCATGGTGTTTCCATAGTAACTACTGGAAGCCGATGCGTCGCTTCTGGGTAGCCGCTGAAGGATCTGCACAAAGTTATCCATCATCTTGCTTCTTTGCCGCTCGAGGGCTTCTTCGAGCAAGATTTTGATAGGATCTCCTACCCCCTTGTCTTTCTTCTCATCTGCCATGGGAGGCCGTCAGGATTTGCGAGGCTGGTCTTGTAAAGGTTCGACCAATTCAAGCCCTAACTCCTTATATCCCGACCTCGTTGGGGACATGCAAAGAAAAACAGAGAAAACGCAGACCGCTATGATACCACTGATCCAGATTTAAACAGGAACACAATAGATTACAGAGATAACCATAAATAAAGAGATGCAACGGAAATAATACTTCATTTCATTAATGGAAAATACTGAAATGTGCTTACAACCAGAAATGGAAATAAACCAGCTAGGGCGATGGTAGCATATCTCTCAGAAGCGATGTGGTAGCTACATGCCTCTGAACTGTCTTACAATGAGGCTCGAAGGCCTATTTATTGTTCGGACACAATGGAAAACCCTTAACATTCCAAAACCTAACCCTAGAAAATGAAATGCCAAACTGTGGGCCCTGTTTGGGTAAATTGGTACATCAATTTCTCGGGGTCGTATTTTCGGCATACGATCTCTGTTTGACGCGTACAATAGCTCGTTAGAAAGATCTATCCGAGAACTACCACTTTGTTAAGCGAAACATTCGTCCATGGACCCATGTTGCTCCCAGATTTCCCAAAAAACGTCATTTAGGGCCTCAAAACAGCTCCGGAAGTTTAGGACCCGAAAAACTGCTAAAAAAAGTAAACTGTGCTACAATTTATTAAACTGAAAAGACTGAAAGAGACAGTTATAGGGGTCAAAATGAGATAGGTGGGTGGCAACCAACATCCACCTGGATCATTCCTCTGCCCTTAGGAAGAAATGGTCCCCATTGCGTTGAGTTCCTCCCTGAGATGAGGAAGCTTCTACTGAGCTGGGTCTCTAGTGAGCTATTCTGCAATCTCTGATGTGTCCCGAAATGGTTGAAAGCATGGTCGATGATGGT
Organism: Pinus taeda; assembly: GCA_000404065.3. Lineage (NCBI taxonomy): Eukaryota > Viridiplantae > Streptophyta > Pinopsida > Pinales > Pinaceae > Pinus > Pinus taeda. The sequence continues at coordinate 16,473 of APFE030382421.1, read as the reverse complement.
CCACATTGAACACTCGGTGCAAGCAAAGGAATGGAAGAATGCTGTTCTTCAAAGCATTGTTTCCCGTAGCCTTGGTACTAGCGTAAGGACCATGTCGTAGTGGTCTGAGTTTCTGATGGGTTATGGTAATGCGTTCTCTCTATTGATGCATCCAAACTTTATCGCCCACCTGAAACTTGTGTGGTACCCCTATGGGTGAGGAGAAGTTGTCCCAGTGTTCTGCCATGACCGTATCCCTTTGTTTCTGCTGCTGCGTGGAGGAACCCTTTGCGGGGGTCATGGATGTGGTGACAATATTCCCCTTACTTTAGGAGTGAATCAGACAGAAAATGAATTTCCTAGTCTGGGAGATGAGCTTGCTGCCTTTCTTGGTAGTGATCAAAGAGGCGGCGGTAGGTGGGGCTACCTCCAGTATCATGTATAATGAATTATCCAAAGAAATAATGACAGCACGAGGCCTTGACTCATACACAGCATGTCGCCTCCACAAGTATGGCTAGCCTAATAGTACATCGCAAACATCCAAAGTTGTAACATCACACAATACCTCGTCTATGAAGGGCTTGATGCTGTAGGGAAGGCGACACTGCTGGCGAAATTTGAGATCTCGTCCTTCGTGAAGCCACCCGATACTGTACAACTGCGGGTGTGGCGTAGTTGGTAGGCCCAACCACTTCACGACCTTTCCTGAAATGAGGTTCTTTTGGCTTCCACTGTCAACAATGAATTGCAGTGGTGAACCCTTCACCAACATCTGTGAGTGGAAAAGGCGCTCCCCTTCCTCTGGATTTTCGGACACGTTTTTCTGGATCTTGGTGGTGGCAACAATGGCGCTGGGATCCGCATCAACGATCTGCTTCCCTTTTCCATTCCCCTTGTTGGGTTCTGGCTCAGGGTTGGAACATGTATCTGATTTGGAAGCCTTCAACTCAGCCACCAGCGACTACTTAGTCCAACACTCACTTGTGTTATGAGTGGGACTCTTGTGGAACTCACACCACTTTCCTGTGTCCTTCTTCGGCTTCGTGGTGTTGTTATTTTCTTATGGCTTCGATGGGTTGTACTGGGTCACCCCGCCTTGGCTTTGTCCTTTGGTCTTCGGAATTGTAGATCCAAAGTCTCGCTTCTTCTGTTTGAACTTTTGCTCAATTTTTACAGCGTATCGGTATGCTCTGCCAAGTGAGGAGATGTTCAAGAACTCCATCTCTTCCTGGATGTATCAGTGTAGGCAACCACGGTATTTGAGTACCAGATGAAGCTCAGAATCTTTGATACTTAACTGTGTGCGAAGGGTATGAAAAATGTTCGTGAACTCCGACACATCTTGGTCTTGTCCCTGCCGTAGTGTGGTCCATTTGATGTATTTGTCATCATAGCTTTTGACAGGGTAGTACTGTTCCTTAATGGCATCTCGGAATGAATCCCAAGTGGGTGCGGCTGAAAATAGTGGGCCTGTGCTTTCATCCTTCTATTCGCAGTAGGTTTGCCACCAGTCCCTGAATTGGGGGGCTGCTTTGAGAAGAGCGAAAACAATCTTTTCCCGACTTGAAAATACCCATCTAGCAAATTTAGCCATTTATCTATGGTATCTGCATCTATTTGACCCTCGAAGATGGGGATTTCAAAATTAACTTGTACCTTAAAGGGCATGGCATTTCCAGAGTAGCTGCTGGAAGCCGATGTATTACTTCTGGGTAGCTGCTGAAGGATCTCTACAAAGCTATCCATCATCGCATTCCTTTGCCGCTCGAGGGCTTCTTTGAGCAAGATTTTGATAGGATCTCCTGCCCCCTCATCTTTCTTCTCATCTGCCATGGCAGGCCGTCGGGATTTGCGAGGATGGTATTGCAAAGGTTCGACCAGTTCAAGCCCTAACTCCTTATATCCCAACCTTGTTGGGGACATGCAAAGAAAAACAGAGAAAAAGCAGACCACTTTGATACCACTGATCCAGATTTAAACAGGAACGCAATAGATTACAGAGATAACCATCAATATAGAGATTCGATAACCATAAATAAGGAGATGCAGCGGAAATAATACTTCATTTCATTAATGGAAAATACTGAAATATGCTTACAACCAGAAATGGAGATAAACCAGCTAGGGCGATGGTAGCATATCTCTGAGAAGAGATGTGGCAGCTACATGCCTCTGAACTGTCTTACAATGAGGCTCGAAGGCCTGTTTATTGTTGGGAAACAATGGAAAACCCTTAACATTCCAAAACATAACCCTAGAAGATGAAACGCCAAACTGTGGGCCCCGTTTGGGTAAATTGGTACATCAACTTCCCGGGGTCATAACTTTGGCATAAGATCTCCGTTTGACATGTACGATAGCTCGTTATAACGATATATCCGAGAAATACCACTTTGGAAAGGGAAGCATCAGCCCATGGACCCATGTTGCCCCCAAATTTCCCAAACAACGTCGTTTAGGGCCTCAAAATGGCTCTGAAAGTTCAGGACCCGAAAAAACTGCTAAAAATAGTAAACTGTGCTACAATTTAGGAAACTGAAAAGACTGAAAGAGACAGTTGTAGGGGTCAAAATGGGATAGGTGGGTGGCTACCAACATCCACCTAGATCATTCCTCGCCCCTTAGGAAGCAATGGTCCACATTGCATTGAGTTCCTCCGTGAGATGAGGAAGCTTCTGCTGAGCTGGGTCTCTGGTGAGCTGTTCTAAAATCTCTGATGTGTCTCGAAATGGTGGAAAGCATGGTTGATGATGGTCCACATTGAGCACTCGGTGCAAGCAAAGGAATGGAGGAATGTTGTGCTTCAAAGCATTGTTGCCCATAGCCTTGGTATTGGTGTCAGGACCATGTCAGAGTGGTTTGAGTTTTTGATTGGTTTTGGTAAGGCGTTCTCTCTGCAGATGCATCCAAACATTATCGCCCACCTGAAACTTGTGTGGTACCCCTTTGTTGCTGCTGCTGCGTGGAGGAACCATTCGCTGGGGTCATGGATGTGGTGACAATCTTCCCCTTACTTTGGGAGTGAACCAGATAGAAAATGAATTTCCTAGTCTAGGTGATGAGCTTGCTGCCTTTCTTGGTAGTGATCAAAGAGGTGGCGGTAGGTGGGGCTACCTCCGGTATCTTGTATAATGAACTATCCAAAGAAATAATGACAACACGAGGCCTTGACTCATGCATAGCATGTCGCCTCCACAAGTATGGTTGGCCTAATAGTACATCGCAAACATCCAGAGGTGTAACATCACACAATACCTCGTCTGTGAAGGGCTTGATGCTGTAGGGAAGGCGACACTGCTGGAAAACTTTGAGATCTCGTCCTTCGTGAAGCCACCTGATACTGTACAGCTGCGGGCGTGGCGTAGTTGGTAGGCCCAACCACTTCACAACCTCTACTGAAATGAGGTTCTTTTGGCTGCCACTGTCAACAATGAATTGCAACGGTGAACCCTTCACCCACATCTGTGAGTGGAAAAGATGCTCCCCTTCCTCTAGATTTTTGGAATGATTTTTCTGGATCTTGGTGGTGGAAAAATTCATGCTAGGATCTGCATCAATGATATACTTCCCTTTGCCATTCCCCTTGTTGGGTTCTGGCTCAGGGTTGGAACATGTATCTGATTTGGAAGCCTTCAACTCGGCCACTAGTGACTGCTTGGTCCGACACTCACTTGTGTTATGAGTGGGACTCTTGTGGAACTCACACCACTTTCCTGTGTCCTTCTTCAGCTTCGTGGTGTTGTTCTTTTCTTGTGGCTTCGATGGGTTGTCTTGGGTCACCCCGCCTTGGCTTTGTCCTTTGGTCTTCGGATTTGTAGATCCAAAGTCTCGCTTCTTCTGTTTGAACTTTTGCTCGATTTTTACAGCATATCGGTATGTTGTGCCGAGTGAGGAGATGTTCAAGAACTACATCTATTCCTGGATGTATCTGTGTAGGAAACCGCGGTATTTGAGTACCAGATGCAGCTCAGAATCTTTGATACCCAACTGTGTGTGAAGGGTATGAGAAACGTTCATGAACTTCGGCACATCTTGGTCTCGTCCCTACCGTAGTGTGGTCCATTTGATGTGTTTGTCCTCATAGCTTTTGACAGGGTAGTACTGCTTGATGGCATCTCGGAATGAATCCCAAGTGGGTGCGGTTGAAAATAGTGAGCCTGTGCTTCTATCCTTCTACTTGCAGTAGGTTTCCCACCAGTCCTTGACGTGGGGGGCTGCTTTGAGAAGAGCGAAAACAATCTTTTCCTGACTTGAAAATTCATGAACAAAAAAATGCCCATCTAGCAAATTTAGCCATTTATCTACGACATCTGTGTTTATTTGACCCTCGAAGATGGGGATTTCAAAATTAACTTGTACCTTAAAGGGCGTGGCATTTCCAGAGTAGCTACTGGAAGCCGATGCGTTGCTTCTGGGTAGCTGTTGAATGATCTGCACAAATCTATCCATCATCGCGTTCCTTTGCCGCTCGAGGGCTTCTTCAAGCAAGATTTTGATAGGATCTCCTGCCCCCTCGTCTTTCTTCTCATCCGCCATGGGAGGCCGTCGGGAATTTGCGAGGCTGGTCTTGCAAAGGTTCGACCAGTTCAAGCCCTAACTCCTTATATCCCGACCTCGTTGGGGACATGCAAAGAAAAATAGAGAAAAATCAGACCGCTCTGACACCACTAATCCGGATTTAAATACTTCATTTCATTAATGGAAAATACTGAAATATGCTTACAACCAGAAATGGAAATAAACCATCTAGGCCAATGGTAGCATATCTCTGAGAAGAGAAGTGGCATCTACATGCCTCTGAACTGTCTTACAATGAGGCTCGAAGGCCTATTTATTTTTTGGAAACAATGGAAAACCCTTAACATTCCAAAACCTAACCCTAGAAGATGAAACACCAAACTGTGGGCCCCGTTTGGGTAAATTGGTACATCAACTTCCCAGGGTCGTAACTTTGGCATACGATCTCCAATAGCTCGTTAGAAAGATCTATCCAAGAACTAACACCTTTGGTGGGGCAACATGGGTCCATAGACCCATGTTGCCCTCAGATTTCCCAAAAAACGTCGTTTAGGGCCTAAAAACGGCTCCGGAAGTTTAGGACCTGAAAAACTGCTAAAAACAGTAAACTGTGCTACTATTTAGGAAACTGAAAAGACTGAAAGAGATAGTTGTAGGGGTCAAAATGGGATAGGTGGGTGGCCACCAACATCCACCTGGATCATCCCTCCCCCCCTTAGGAAGCAATGGTCCCCATTGCGTTGAGTTCCTCCCTGAGATGAGGAAGCTTCTGCTGAGCTGGGTCTCTGGTGAGTTGTTCTGCAATCTCTGATGTATCCCGAAATGGTGGAAAGCATGTTCGACGATGGTCCACATTGAACACTCAGTGCAAGCGAAGGAATGGAGGAATGTTGTGCTTCAAAGCATTGTTGCCCGTAGCCTTGGTACTGGTGTAAGGACCATGTCGGAGTGGTCTGAGTTTCTGATGGGTTCTGGTAAGGCGTTCTCTCTGTAGATGCATCCAAACTTTATTGCCCACCTAAAACTTGTGTGGTACCCCTGTGGGTGAGGAGAAGTTGTCCCTGTGTTCTGTCATGACCGTATCCCTTTGTTGTTGCTGCTGCGTGGAGGAACCCTTCGCTGGGGTCATGGATGTGGTGACAATCTTCCCCTTACTTTGGGAGTGAACCAGACAGAAAATGAATTTCCTAGTCTAGGAGATGAGCTTGATGCCTTTCTTGGTAGTGATCAAAGAGGTGGTGGTAGGTGGGGCTACCTCTGGTATCCTATATAATGAATTATCCAAAGAAATAACGACAGCATGAGGCCTTGACTCATACACAGCATGTCGCCTACACAAGTATGGATGGCCTAATAGTACATTGCAAACATCCAGAGGTGTAACATCACACAATACCTTGTCTGTGAAGGGCTTGATGCTGTAGGGAAGGCAACACTGCTGGCAAACTTTGAGATCTCGTCCTTCGTGAAGCCACCCGATACTGTACAGCTGCGGGTCTGGCGTAGTTGGTAGGCCCAACCGCTTCACGACCTCTGCTGAAACGAGGTTCTTTTGGCTGCCACTGTCAACAATGAATTGCAGCAGTGAACCCTTCACCCACATCTGTGAGTGGAAAAGACGCTCCCCTTCCTCTAGATTTTCGGACTCGTTTTTCTGGATCTTGGCTGTGGCAACACTGGCGTTGGGATCCACATCAATGATCTACTTCATTTTTCCATTCCCCTTGTTGGGTTCTGGCTCAGGGTTGGAACATGTATCTGATTTGGAAGCCTTCAACTCGGCCAGTAGAGACTGCTTGGTCAAACACTCACTTGTGTTATGAGTGGGACTCTTGTGGAACTCACACCACTTCCCTGTGTCCTTCTTCAGCTTCGTGGTGTTGTTCGTTTCTTGTGGCTTCGACGGGTTGTCTTGGGTCACCCTGCCTTGGCTTTTTCCTTTGGTCTTCGGATTTGTAGATCCAAAGTCTCGCTTCTTCTGTTTGAACTTTTGCTTGATTTTTACAGCGTATCGATATGCTCTGCCGAGTGAGGAGATGTTTAAGAACTCCATCTCTTCCTGGATGTATCTATGTAGGAAACCACAGTATTTGAGTACCAGATGTAGCTCAGAATCTTTGATACCCAACTGTGTGCGAAGGGTATGAAAAATGTTCATGAACTCTGACACATCTTTGTCTCGTCCCTGCTATAGTGTGGTCCATTCGATGTATTTGTCCTCATAGTTTTTGACAGGGTAGTACTACTCCTTGATGGCATCTCGGAATAAATCCCAAGTGGATGCGGCTGAAAATAGTGAGCCTGTGCTTTCATCCTTCTGCTTGCAGTAGGTTTTCCACCAGTCCTTGACGTGGGGGGCTGCTTTGAGAAGAGCGAAAAAAATCTTTTCTCGACTTGAAAATTCATGAAAAGAAAAGTACCCATCTAGCAAATTTAGCCATTTATTTATGGCATCTGCGTCTGTTTGACCCTCGAAGATGGGGATTTCAAAATTAACTTGTACCTTAAAGGGCGTGGCATTTCCAGAGTAGCTACTGGAAGCCGATGCGTCGCTTCTGGGTAGCCGCAGAAGGATCTGCGCAAAGCTATCCATCATCGCATTCCTTTAATGCTTAAGGGCTTCTTTGAGCAAGATTTTGATAGGATCTCCTGCCCCCTCGTCTTTATTCTCATCTGCCATGGGAGGCCGTTAGGATTTGCGAGGCTTGTCTTGCAAAGGTTCGACCAGTTCAAGCCCTAACTCCTTATATCCCGACTTCGTTGGGGACATGCAAAGAAAAACAGAGAAAAAGCAGACCGTTCTGATACCACTGGTCTAGATTTAAACAGGAACACAATAGATTACAGAGATAAACATAAATATAGAGATGCGATAACCATAAATAAAGAGATGCAGCGGAAATAATACTTCATTTCATTAATGGAAAATACTGAAATATGCTTACAACCAGAAATGGAAATAAACCAGCTAGGGCGATGGTAGCATATCTCTGAGAAGAGATGTGCCAGCTACATGCCTCTGAACTATCTTACAATGAGGCTCAAAGGCCTATTTATTTTTTGGAAACAATGGAAAACCCTTAACATTCCAAAACCTAACCTTAGAAGATGAAACGCCAAACTGTGGGCCCCGTTTGAGTAAATTGGTACATCAACTTCTCGGGGTCGTAACTTTGGCATACGATCTCCATTTGACGCGTATGATAGCTCGTTAGGAAGATCTATCTGAGAACTACCACTTTGGGAAGGGAAAAATCAGTCCATGGACCCATGTTGCCCCGAGCGTTCCCAAAAAATGTCGTTTAGGGCCTCAAAACGGCTCCGGAGGTTCAGGACCCGAAAAACTTCTAAAAATAGTAAACTGTGCTACAATTTAGGAAACTAAAAAGACTAAAAGAGAGACTTGTAGGGGTAAAAATGGGATAGGTGGGTGGCCACCAACATCCACCTGGATCATTCCTGCCCCCTTAGGAAGCAGTGGTCCCCATTGCGTTGAGTTCCTCCCTGAGATGAGGAAGCTTCTGCTGAGTTGGGTCTCTAGTGAGCTGTTTTGCAATCTCTGATGTATCCCAAAATGGTGGAAAGCATCGTCAACGATGGTCCACATTGAACACTCAGTGCAAGTGAAGGGATGGAGGAATGTTGTGCTTCAAAGCATTGTTTCCCGTAGCCTTGGTACTGGTGTAAGGAGCATGTCGGAGTGGTCTGAGTTTCTGATGGGTTCTGGTAAGGCGTTCTCTCTGCAGATGCATCCAAACTTTATCGCCCACCTGAAACTTGTGGGGTACCCTTGTGGGTGAGGATATGTTGTCCCTGTGTTTTGTCATGACCGTATCCCTTTGCTACTGCTGCGTTGGCGGTGGCAACAGTGGCGCTAGGATTTGCATCAATGATCTGCTTCCCTTTGCCATTCCCCTTGTTGGGTTTTGGCTTAGGGATGGAACATGTATCTGATTTGGAAGCCTTCAACTCGGCCACCAGCAACTGCTTGGTCCAACACTCACTTGTGTTATGAGTGGGACTCTTGTGGAACTCACATCACTTTCTTGTGTCCTTCTTTGGCTTTGTGGTGTTTTTCTTTTCTTGTGGCTTCAACGGGTTGTCTTGGATCACCCCGCCTTAGCTTTGTCCTTTGGTCTTCGGATTTGCAGATCCAAAGTCTCGCTTCTTCTTTTTGAACTTTTGCTCGATTTTTACCGCGTATCGGTATGCTCTGCCGAGTGAGGAGATGTTCAAGAACTCCATCTCTTCCTGGATGTATTTGTGTAGGCAACTGTGGTATTTGAGTATCAGATGCAGCGCAGAATCTTTGATACCCAACTGTGTGCGAAGGGTATGAAAATTTTTTGTGAACTCTGACACATCTTGGTCTCGTCCCTGCCATAGTGTGGTCCATTTGATGTATTTGTCCTCATAGCTTTTGGCACGGTAGTACTGCTCCTTGATGGCATCTCGGAATGAATCCCAAGTGGGTGTGGCTGAAAATAGTGAGCCTGTGCTTTCATCCTTCTACTCACAGTAGGTTTCCAACCAGTCCTTGACGTGGGGGGCTGCTTTGAGAAGAGCGAAAAAAATCTTTTCCCGACTTGAAAATTCATGAACAGAAAAATACCCATCTAGCAAATTTAGCCATTTATCTACGGCATCTGTGTCTATTTGACCCTCAAAGATGGGGATTTCAAAATTAACTTGTACCTTAAAGGGTGTGGCATTTCCAGAGTAGCTACTGGAAGCCGATGCGTTGCTTCTGGGTAGCCACTGAAGGATCTGCGCAAAGCTATCCATCATCGCGTTCCTTTTCCGCTCGAGGGCCTCTTCGAGCAAGATTTTGATAGGATCTCCTGCGCCCTCATCTTTCTTCTCATCCGCCATGGGAGGCCGTCGAGACTTGCGAGGCTAATCTTGCAAAGGTTCAACCAGTTCAAGCCCTAACTCCTTATATCCCGACCTCGTTGGGGACATGCAAGGAAAAACAGAGAAAAAGTAGATCGATCTGATACCACTGATCCAGATTTAAACAAGATTGCAATAGATTACTAATCCAGACTTAAACAGGAACGAAACAAATTACAGAGATAACCATATACACAAAGATGCAACGGAAATACTTCATTTCAATAATGGAAAATACTAAAATATGCTTACAACCAGAAATGGAAATAAACCAGCTAGGGCGATGGTAGCTTATCTCTGAGAAGAGATGTGTGGCTACATGCCTCTGAACTGTTCTGAACTGTGTTAGAATGAGGCTTGAGGACCTATTTATTATTGAGAAACAATGGAAAACCCTTCACATCCCAAAGCCTAACCCTAGAAGATGAAACACCAAATTGTGGGCCCCGTTTTGGGGTGAGTTGGACAGCCAACTTCCCGAGGTTGCGAATTGGTCATATTATCTCTGTTTGACATGCATGATAGCCCGTTGGAAATATCTCTCCGAGGACTACGACGAAAAAGAAAAATTTTTGACAGCGAAATTGCTGGTGGTAGATTTCCCAAAAAATGTCGTTTAGGGCCTCAAAACGGCTCTGGAAGTTTAGGACCCGAAAAAATGGTAAAAATAGTAAACTGTGCTATAATTAAGGAAACTGAAAAACTGAAAGAAACATTTGTGGGGGTCCAAATGGGATCAGTGGGTGGCCACCAACATCCACCTGGATCATTCGTCCCCCCTTTGGAAGCAATGGTCCCAATTGGGTTGAGTTCCTCCCTAAGATGAGGAAGCTTCTGCTGAGCTGGGTCTCTAGTGAGCTGTTCTACAATCTCTGATGTGTCCAGAAATGGTGGGAAGCATGGTCGACGACGGTCCGCATTGAACACTCGGTGCAAGCGAAGGAGTGGAGGAATGTTGTGCTTCCATGCATTGTTTCCCATAGCCTTGGTACTGGTGTAAAGACCATGTCAGAGTGGTTTGAGTTTCTGATGGGTTTTGGTAAGGCGTTCTCTCTGCAGATGCAACCAAGCTTTGTCGCCCACCTGAAACTTGTGTGGTACCCCTGTGGGTGAGGAGAAGTTGTTCCTGTGTTCTGTCATGATCGTATCCCTTTGCTGCTGCTGCTGCTTGGAGGAACCCTTTGCGGGGGTGATGGATGTAGCAATGATCTTCCCCTTACTTTGGGAGTGAACCAAATAGGAAATAAATTTCCTAGTCTGGGAGATGAGCTTGCTGCCTTTCTTAGCAGAGATCAAAGAGGTGGCGGTAGGTGGGGCTACCTCCGGTATCCTGTATAATGAATTATCCAAAGAAATAATGACAGCACGAGGCCTTGACTCATACACAACATGTCACTTCCACAAGTATGGTTGGCCTAATAGTACATCACAAACATCCTAAGGTGTAACATCACACAATACCTCGTCTGTGAAGGGCTTGATGCTATAGGGAAAGCGGAATTGCTGGCGAACTTTGAGATCTCATCCTTCATGAAGCCACCCGATATTGTATGGCTGCGGGTGTGCTGTAGTCGGTAGGCCCAACCGCTTCATAAACTCCGCTGAAACGAGGTTCTTCTGGCTCCCACTACCAACAATGAATTGCAGCGGTGAACTCTTCACCCACATTTGTGAGTGGAAAAGGCGCTCCCCCTCCTCTGGGTCTTCAGGCTCATTCTTCTGGATCTTGGCGGTGGCAACAGTGGCACTGGGCTCTGCATCAATGATTTTCTTCCCTTTTCCATTCCCCTTGTCGGGTTCTGGCTCAGGGTCGGAACATGCATCTAATTCAGAAGCCTTCAACTCGACCACCAGCGACTGCTTGGTCTGACACTCAATTGTGTTATGAGTGGGACTCTTGTGGAACCCACACCACTTTCCCGTGTCCTTCTTCAGCTTCGTGGTGTTGTTCTTTTCTTGCGGCTTCGACGGG